>PITA01028474.1:0-19332 GCA_004023965.1 Spilogale gracilis
AAAACCATAAAATATTTAGAAGTCATGCAAACCTCTAATATTTCTAGAAAAATTAAAGAGAAATAAACAGATAACTATATTGTGTTTGCAGCTTAGAAGATCCATCGCTATTCAGATGTCACTCTTCCCAGTTAATATCCCAGCAGACACTTTTTATAGAAATTAAAAATCTGATTCAACATATAGAAATGCACATGTTATAAAAAATTATAATTAATCCTGGAAAGACCAAATTCAAGACTTTCAATAAAGCATCAGTAATCAAGAAGTCCAGTATTCATATATGAAGTGACAAATAGAGTGCAGAGATAGATATAAGACTTACACAATAAACTGATTTTCAATAAAAGTGCTAAAGCAAAGTACTTTCAACAAATTGTGTAGGAACAACTAGATAGAAATATGGGGGGGGGGGAAGAGGATGAATCCTGATCCCTACCTCACACCATAAATAAAAATATGATTTCAGGGTGGAAAATAGACTCAAATGAGAAGACTAAAACTATTAAGCCATTAAATAAAAACAAAGGAGAGTATCATCTTGAACCAGGAGTAGGAAAATATCCCTTATTTCAGACACACAAAGTCGTAATCATAAAAAAGCATAAAGTATATTTTATCAAATTAAAACTTCTCATCTAAGGATGCCATTAAGAAAATGAATACAGTGAGTTCATTTATCAAAATTACACAGCTAAGATGTATGCATTACAATGTTATTAAATTTTACCTACAAAAGAAATAACTATTTAATAAAATAAATGTGAAAGTTTAAATAATTGAAATATGTCACTCTAGCAGAATTTCTCAGGGAGAGCTTTCTAGCTAGTTTTCCCTGTCTTCAAGTGGAGTTTTCAAGTTCAAACCATAAATTCAATTGAGATAATAATGGGAGGACTTTCAGCATGTGTGTGTTTGTGTGTGTATGTGTAAAAAATCTTCCTTATCCAATATTCTTCAAATTTTTCATTCCTCTACCTCATTATACACACACACACACACACACACACACACACACACACATATATAATATATAATATGTATATATAATCTATATATAAACTATATTTTGAAAATTACCAGGAAAAAAAAAAAGAAAAAAGAAAATTACCAGGGAACATTTATATTAATTTTTTCAGGTAAATATAAAGCATTGGCTTCCTCTCTTTTTTGATATACACTAATGTTTTAAAATTCTTTTAAAGAAAATGTATGTTTTTCTTCACTGATTCAAAAAAAATCCTTTAAACAATATCTTCAGTTCTCATCACAAAGGTAAAAACATTTTTTCTTTTCATATCTACACAAGATGATGGATGTTAACTAAACCTGTGGTCATCATTTCTTAATATATCTAAGTCCAAACACTCCACTATACATCTGAAACTTACACTGTATTATATGTCAATTATATCTCAATAAAACTGGAAAAACAATAGTATTTTCTTTTTTTGTTGCTGTTAATGTTACACATGTGTTGTTGTTGTTTTTTTTATGTTATGTTATGTTAGTCACCATACAGTACGTCATTAGTTTTGGATGTAATGGTCCATGATTCATTGTTTGCGTATAAAACCCAGTGCTCCATGTGATACGTGCCCTCCTTAACACCCATCACTGGGCTTACTCATCCCCTACAACCTCCTCCATTTTAAAACCCTCAGTTTGTTTCCCAGAGTCCGTAGTCTTTCACGTTTTTGAGGTAAAATAGTAGTTGTACGCATATCCGCTAGGTTAAACTAAGCAGGGGAAAAAAATCACATATCCTGATTAGCCTCTTCAATAAAACTCAAGTGTGTAAAGCTAATTTTAAATCTAGAAAGAATACCTACTTGTTCTTCTCTCATTATGTAGCAGTTATAATATTTCAACATTAATTACAGGAATATAAAGAAATACAGTTAAAGCAATGGTCTTCATCATTGCTGAAAAGCAAAAAGCAAATGAAAACAAGACAACTGACTGAATGGGAGAAGGTATGTGCAAATGATATATCTGAAAAGGAGTTAATATCCCAAATGTATCGAGAATTTATACAACTCAACCCCAAAACAAAAATCCAAATAAAAAATGGGCAGAGGACCTAAATAGACATTTTTCCAAAGAAGACATGGAGGTGGCCAACAGACGTATAAAAAGAGGCTCACCATCATTCACCATCAGGGAAACATAAATCAGAATCACAGTGAGGTTATCATTTCACATCAGTCAGAATAGCTAACATCAAAAAGATAAGAAATAAAAGTGTTGGTGAGGATGTGGAGAAAAGGGAATCCTCATGGATTTTATTTGTTAGTGAGAATGTAATTGGTGCAGCTACTATGAAAAAGAATATGGAGGCTCCTCAAAAAATTTAAAACAGAGCTCTCATATGATCCAGCAATTCCATTTGAGTGTTATCTGCCAAAAAAATAAAAACACTAGTTCAAAAAGTTATATGCATTCCTCTGCTTATTTCAACATTATTTATAATAGCCAAGATAGAATAGCCAAGCAACCTAAGTGTCTATCAATAGATGAATGGGTAAAGAAGATGTGGTATCCACACACACATGCAACAATATCACTCAGCTATAAAAAAAAAAAGAATAAAATCTTCCTTTGTGACAACAGGGATGGACCTAGAAGGTATTATGTTAAATGAAGTGAGTCAGACAGAAGAAGATAAATGCCATGTACAAACTTCCAGTTTTGAAATCAGTAAGCCACAAGATGTAAAGTACAGCAAAGGGTATGTGGTCAATAATATTGTAACAAATTTTAGGATGACAGATGGTAACTACACTTATCTTGGTGAGCATCTTGAAATGTATATAAATGTCGACTCATTATGCAGTATACATGAAACTAACATAATACTGTATGCCAACTATTCTTCCATTTTTTAAAAGCTAAAAACAAACGCTGGTGATGAGAATTTACTATGAGTTATCTTTTGACCAGAGTAAAATGATTGTTCTCATTTTTCTTTGTATTAATCTTGGACTTATAATGATACTTACTTACAATAATGATTCATATGTTTTCCTCATAATGAAGGAATACATTCCCATTATTTCTTATTTTCCATAAAGTTGCTGGTATATATTTAGAACTTAAAGCAAAGTCTTTGAAATCTCTTTATCATCAACTGAGAAATTATACCTTTTGGGAACAACTTTGTTTTCAATTCTGTTTGGTAGTCCCTTCCAAGGATTTGTCTCAAACATATTAAATTGGAGAAAAAGTTCCAACATTAACCACAGTGGGTGAGTATAATAATTTAACAAATTCTGATTTGATACAAAATGCAAACCAAATGCAAACTCAGTTCAAAGGATTTTTATTTTATTTTTTACTGCTTTCCTTACACTCACCTTTGGACAGAGACAAACCTCTACTTCAGCAAAGTTTGTTCAGAAAATGTCTCAGTGGCTTCGGCCCCATTCATACCAATCCTGTTATTTATTACCCACTTAGGTTTTTAAGAGTGCAAAGCTTTAAACTGCTTATTTCATCTCATATGCTTATAAATAATGTATGTCCATTTCCTAGTATCACCTACTGCATAATGAGTTCTAAAGATTTTTATAAAAAAAGTGAATAAATTTGTTCTATGTGACAAGTTAACTCATTCTACAGACCATTAGTGCTTGGTGTAGACACTGCTGGCAAAGAAAACCACCAAGGGAGAGCCACTTCAAAGCAACTCTGAGATGCTGACCTCAGGGGTGTGGCTAGCAAATGCCAGAGAACTTTCCTATGAAGACCTTTCAAAGCAACAGAACTTCAAACCTGGTCTTTCTCCTACTCCAAATCTCCTATGAAATGGCAACTACTTCTAATTCTTCAATTATTAAAAAAGATGAATTCACAGGTAAATACTTGGTTTTCTTCATAGATTTGTCCTTTCCAACTTTGATGGAGCCTTCAGATGCACATATATATAGTGCTAAATTATCCTTTGATATTAATATAATAGTAGCTTAGAAACAGTATTTTTGCAAGGAACTTTGCTTTTATTTAAAAAATAAAATGAGGGGGAGCCTGGGTGGCTCAGTTGGTTGATGGGCTGACTCTTGATTTCAACGTGGTTCACAATCTCAGGATCATGAAATCAAGCTCCAAGATGGGGTCTATGCTCAGTGAAGGGGGAGGTCTGCTTGGCATTCTCTCTTTCCCTCTCCCTCTGCACCCCTCCTAAAGTAAATCTTTAAAAAATAAAAAATAAAGTGAGAACAAGAAGGCTAATACTTTTCTTTTCTAATCATTATGAAAAGAACACATACGTTTGTTTAAATGTGAAGTCCCCTCGAGTCACTGTGCATAGGATTAGCCATGAAGACAAAAGCAAGGTATTTAAGGAGGAATATATTTGTGAAGATTATAAGTATTGTCTGAAATGCATTGGCAGCTATAGTTGTGACCATAAAATAGTAGATTAAATATGAAATACAGCAAAGTTTTTTCTGGACAAAATGAGACTTGGTAGCAGTAACTGAGCCAAGTTCTCTATGGTCACCATGGGCTCAAGTTGAGAAATGAAGGGGAAAAAAATGCCCATATGGACTTGGGACATGGGAAGAGCAGCGCAAGCATGATGAATGTGTCCAAACAATTTTGCCATTTCTTATTTAACATCTCTCTTACATTCCATTTTGTTTTATTGTTTTTGCCCAAAGAATGTACCCATCGTGGCATTTGAGGCAAGAAAATATATGGATAGTACACTTTGACCTTCAGAAGTCATCTTCAATTTTTTAAAAAATATATTTAATAGTCTGAAGGAAATGAGGGAACTTGTATTAATGAAATAGACAAATATGAATGTTCAGAGCTGTTTCTTGTGTTTTGTTTCATTGAAATATTTTGAGTTCCTTGAAAATAGAATCCACATTTATATATCTTTCAATAGTATCTGTCATGATGTGAGAATGCAGTATTTGATTTTTTTGAAGCATTTAATAAAATAAAATTTTAAAGATTCATTCTAAACATTTAAGACTGAGACTTATTTTAATGTTGCAAATACCCTACATGAGGAAATGGGAAGCTAGTGTTGCCATAAAGGTAGTGATTTGGGGGGTGGGGGGGCAGGAATGAGCCAAGAACAGCTGTAGGGGAAGAGGTCTGGCATTTTCTTTTCGAAGCTTAAACACCATCTAAGTAGACAGGGCAGATTTCCAAGGTAAAGAAAGTACAGTGTAGTGAAAAGAGCTTGAGCACTTTTCTCTGTGACATTAGGCTACTTACTCATCTACTTTGAGCCTCTGTTTTCTAAAGATAATATTTTTGCTCAAAAGCATCATGAGGAGGGGGACGCCTGGGTGGCTCAGTTGGTTAAGCGACTGCCTTCGGCTCAGGTCATGATCCCGGAGACCCGGGATCGAGTCCCACATCGGGCTTCCTGCTCGGCAGGAAGCCTGCTTCTCCCTCTCTCACTACCCCTGCTTGTGTTCCCTCTCTCGCTGTGTTTCTCTCTATCAAATAAATAAAATCTTTAAAAAAAAATAATTAAAAAAAAATAAAAAAGCATCATGAGGAGGAAAGGAGGAGGTCATTTCAGTGCACCATTTCAGGCACCCAAGACATGAAAGCTATAGTACTTCTGGCGCCAAGTCAAAGAGTCCTTGAGGACTCTTGGTAGCTCTTGTACCCTGCATGGTACAAAGGATGGTCCTTGTGACCAATATCATATGGAAGATGTGATGTTCAGTCACTTCCTATTGGTTATAAAGACTGTGGGCTTCTGTCTTTTCTCTTTTAAATATTTTATTTATTTGACAGAGAGAGAAAGGGCATAAGCATGGTGAGCTGCAGATGGAGAAGGAGAAGGAGGCTCCCCACTGAGCAAGAAGCCTGATTCCTGACTTGATTCCAGAACTCTGGGATCATGACCTGAGCTGAAGGCAGACACTTAACCAACTGAGCCACCCCGGTGCTCCACAACTGTGGTTTGTCTTAAGCATTTTCTTGTTCTCTCCTCTCTTGTATCACATCAAGGGCATGTAAGTTCCCAAGCTGTGATCAACCCCTTGGAGAAGAATACACACAAAGGAAGTCTCTGGTCAACAGCCAGCAAGGAACAGAGGCATGCCACATACACAGGACAGATCTTGGCCAGATTCTCCAGCTCCAGGTGACCTTGAGAGCTGGAGCTCCAGCAACCACTTCACTAAAACCTTGACAGACCACCCAAGTCAGAACCATCTGGTAAAGTCATGTCCACATTCCCAATCCTCAATTACTGAGAGATAATAAATGTTTATTGCTTTAATCTGTTAGGTTTAGGGGGACAATTTCTTACACAGCAATGGATAACGAATAGTTTCTTAAAGTCTATGTTCTGTTAGATGACTTCTGTCTTAGAGAAATCTCAACAAGCCTACAGACACTGTCTTTGCATTCAGTCTCCAAGGACTAAACCACTTCCAAAACCCCTCTTAAAACTATTACCAGAATTAGAAAAGATACAAGGTCATCGACAAGAAACAGAAAAGAGAATTCACTTGCCAAGTATTTCTGGTCATAATTCAGAAGATACATCAAGCCAGAACATGAACACACAACCTAAATTTAATAAAGCCACAGGATGTGACCTCAACAAAATGACAAATGAAACCCTAACTCCACGACTAACCTAAATTTCAGAGTAGATAAAACGCAAGGGGAAATTAACTGCTATCTATATTCTGGGAACTGTTATAAGAGGCAGCACTTAAAAATATCAAAGAACAGTGTTACATAAAGCCAAGAGAAGCCCACTGAAAGACTAAATGAATTGAAGCAGGAAGTTTACGCATCTAAGATGTTCCTCACACAGGGGACAGAAACAGAACAGGCTTTCGAGGAGGAAGAGGTGATTGTGTCTGGAATTTTTCATCTACAGCTTTTGATAAGCCTCTAAAAACTTTGAAAATCATTTTACTTGCACAGCAACAGCCCTTAACACACTCCACCATATACAGTTTCTCCTGCAATTTAATGTGATTTGTGATTTCAATTCATACACATCTGTGCTGTGTATGAATTCACTTCTCTTCAGACGGACACATTCAACCACCGAACGAAGCAAAGCAGACCAAAGTTGAAAGCAACTGCCAGACAGAAAATAGTTCATGAAACTGTCATTTGCCTTCCCTCCATCAGTTTATTGTAAGTAATAACTTATGAGTGAAGTTGAGCCTCTGTAGAAGTCCAAAGATACAGAGGTCAAGAAGTCTGTATCTTTCTTATTTAAATGCTGACAAAAATGTAAAGAAAATTTTACTAGCTGATTTTGGGGTGGTTATTTACCTTCATCTTCTTCCTCAGTGAAGGGAAATGGACAAGGACTAAAAGAATCCAAAAGGAGTCACATGGGGACGCCTGGCTGGCTCAGTCAAGTGTGTCTCTTGATCTCAGAGTCATGAGTTCAAGTCCCACGTTGGGTGTGGACTCTAAAAAGAAAACCTTTAAAATATATATTTAAAAACATGTTGGGGGCACCTGAGTGGCTCAGATAGTTAAGCATCTGCCTTTGGCTCAGGTCATGATCTCGGGGTCCTGGGAGTGAGGCCTGCATCAGGCTTCTTGCTCAGTGAGGAGTTGGCTTCTCCCTCTCCTTCTCTTTCTACCTGTTGCTCTGCCTGCTTGTGCTCTATCAAATATATAAATAAGCTTCTAAAAAAATACATGTTGGGTTGTTTAAAAAAAAACAAGTAGTCACATTTAAGGTTTTACTGTTTTTCATTACTGAATGAAAAATAATATCATGCATTAAAATTGCAAATACATTCAATGTTTGATAGATTTCTCTAAAATGGACAAATTTCTGTACTTGGATCATAATCTATGCTGTTTTGCAAAGATCTCAAATGTATTTTTTCAAAGCCTTTTATTTAATCCAATGTCTAATTGATCAGAACTATTCCTTTCCTTCTCTTGGTCTTTCCCCTTTGTTCCTTTCTTTGAGAAAAGAACATTCTCAATAGATATAAAAACAGAATAGCAGGATAAGTTACATCTTGATTAATTACCTAATTTTAACTTTGGAAGTAATTCTAGGTTTCCACTGAGTTAGCACAATTTTAATTAAAGCACTCCAGAAAAAAATCTCTAATTATTATTGTTAATGGCTTTGACTTACTAATGGTCTATTTTTCAGGATCTATTTTAGCACTTTGTATCATATATTCCAAATAAACCAGTTAATGCACTAAATTTTACCTACGTCTCCAATAAGAGTACACCATTATGTCACATATTAGTAATCCATATTAATTTTCTTGGGTGAGGTGTGATATGACAACAGTATTAGTACCCAGCATTTGATATCTGGGATTCAAGAATCCAAAGATACTGGATGCTTGATTTCAGGGTGTGGAAAACAGATGTAGTAATTGTGGACCACTTATTCAGTGAGTATTTCAGAGGTGGATAAAGCAATACATTTTTTTAAAAAAACCTGTTTCCTCGGGAAAGATGCAAAAGAATGGATAAGAGGCTGCTCTTTGGAGAGAGACACATTCTGGAGGTATAGCAATTTACCTTCAAAAAGGTAAATTTTTCTGCCTATGAACAAGGAAATGTTGAAACACTATTAGGAATATTGATTAAAAGTCTAAGACTTAGTGAAGTTCCATGTGAACTCATGGACTTTTACCTTACAGAGATGCAAATCATTTCTGTTGAGTGGAAAATAAATCCCCAGAATTTATTATTTGGTGCCCTCAGAGAACATTAGCCCATTCTGTGTCTAAGGTTGTTTATTAAACTCCCTATGAATTCATAGCCTCTCAAATGTCCTTCAGATCAGTCTGGCATTGTAATGGCTCCCTTTTTAATTTATGTGTTGATAAATAAATATTTGGCATGTATTAATCTTATATTTTTAATATATAATTAATTAATGTCTTTATTTGTCAGAGAGAGCACCTGAGCAGGGGGTAGGGGCAGAGGAAGAGCGAGGAGCAGACTCCCTGCTGAGCAAGGAGTCCGATGCAGGACTCGATCCCAGAACCCTAGGATCATGACTTCAGCCTAGGGCAGAGATGCTTAACCAACTGAGCCACCCTGGCATCCCTATATTTAAATGAGAGTCATGACTAATAGCTTATAGTAGTAATAATAATAAGTAATGACAGCATTGCCTTATAAATGCATTATCAAAAGCAATTCTATTCTTCTCAGTCATTTGCATGATGCTCTCCTCATAATATTTAGAACATAAAGTATAGAAGAGCTCTGGCTCATGTATGAGCAAAATGTTTCATAAACTACACTTAAATATTCAATCTTACAAGCTCAAAGTCTTCCAAGCCCTGGGAAAAAGCAAGCTCCATGATGATTTCATCATTTTTTTGACATGAATGAATGACCAATTATTTCCAAATGAACAAGGAGTGAAGGGACAGGGTGACGAAAAATTTAGAATCAGACATGGTGTTAAGGCTTTGTCTGCAGTGTTCTCAACTGGGGCCATTTTTACCCCCAAGAGGACACATGACAATGTCTGAAGGCATGATTGGCTGCCCCAACAAGGTGGATGGGCCACTGGCATCGTGTAAGTAGAGACCCGGGTTACGGCTAAAAATTCTACATGGTGCAACATGGCTTAAAATGTTAGTAGCGCCAATGTTGAGAAACACCAGTCTACAGTACCAAGGCAAAGTGAACAGAGAAATAAGCAGGCAGAAACAAGGGGGAAGACAATTACAAATGAAATGCAATTCTCCCCAATAAAAACTACGTATGAGAATATTATATCAGTCTAAGAAACAGCATAGCAATTACAATTGAAACACACTTTTTTCAGGTAATACTACTTGTGATTCAGTTCAGAATTGATGTAGAACATTAAGAATAGCAAATTATTTTCATTTTTCACAATAACTTTGGGAAAATGGCAAATTATACAGCAATTCAACTCAAGTAAGGTTGTCCTTGTTTTATGGACTATGTTAACTCTCCAAAGAAATGAAATATTTCATAGATTTAATTTCACTTTTGCTCATTTCCTACATGAATTTTAAGGCCAATTATCTATTTTTCCCTTGGAGATTATGTGTGCTTGAATATGCCTACACACTGTGTCTCTTTCATCATTTGAATGAGAAGTCATTTCCTCTACAGAATTATAAGCACTTTTTACCAGGGTTATCATCGTCAAGTGAATGCTACTAGGCTCTTCTCTTTGAGCACAGAAAGAACCAAAAAAATCCTCACCTTTCAAAGCTATGCCCATGCTATCATATTCAACTATAAATCTTATTCATGTTTGGACATACACTGGATTTTTTTAAGAATCTGTTCCAAGATTCATGAGCATATTACTTTCAAGAGGGAACAAAACTCTTTACATCCATATGAACACAATTTAGTAATGTTGCACAGACTCAAAATCTACAGAGGTAGTTAGAAGCAGAAATCAACCTCCAATCCTCAGGGAGAAACCTTGTGATATATGTAAGGGGCAGGTTGTAACATTTTCCGTGTGTGCTGGAAGAATATTAAAGTAGGAATTTCCCCCAAATCCTCACCTATAGAGAAAATGATAACATTCTAGTCTTTTCAGAAAAACATGCCTAAATGTAGCCTGTAACTACCTCTCTCCAAACACTTCCAGGATGATATCACATGCTGGAAAAAAAAAATTGCAATCAATGTTAAAAGTGAATTGGCATTTGAGGAAACTAAGGATTTTAATTATTTCCCAATGGAGCATACAAGACGCACAAAGCCCTCTGATGAGGTTTTGATTTCATACCCTGAGAGGTCCAGTGATAACATCCCATTCCTTGCCTTGCCTTGGATAGGGAATTCAGTTCAGTTCATTTAATTGATGTCTGGCAATTTTTAGGAAATCCAAAATCATCCCAACGATGGGATATATGTACTAATCCATGACCAGAGGAAGCAGGACTTTTGGATCTAATCAGAAATCGGATTTTATGCAATGCTATTTCACTGTAAAGGAAATGGGTCCCATTCATCAGCCAGGTCATGCCAGATACAGAGGTTTTCTGTTGCATCCAAGCAAACAGAGCAAGCCAGACTGTAACTGAACACTTTGGAATATACATCTGAGCCCATGCAATGCAGAATAAATTCTTTCCGTGTTGTGAGATAGAGGATTTTTCATTTCAGGCAAAAGTCAGTTCAGAAGTGAAGCATGGGTTACCAAAAAACGTCACATTCCAAAGTGAAAATGAGACTCTGCAAAGGTCAATTCCTATAATCCACTCTGAGTGTTCTTGTCTAGAGGATTCTAAAGTCTGAGGTGCAGCCATTATATATCTGTTGTGTGTCTGTCGGTGTCACCGCTTGGCTTGAAAACACACTTATTGCAGAAGGCAGTTCTTCAGAAACATTTTACACATTGTTTTCTAAAGTAGCACAGAAGCTCCCAGCAGAGCTCATGTAGCTTGGAAGCCATGACAACCATTACTAGGTAATAATGGGGTATAAAATTTGCCAACCATCCCCGGGTTTTCTAAATTCATGTACTCTTCAACACTGTGGTTTCAGCTATCCTTAGTTTTGAGCCACTGGAAGGGATTAAGAATTGTAGTCATAAGAAACATTCCATTAAAAAGGCAACCTCAGGGAAAATGTATCCATTTAGAACTTGTTTGTGAAAACTAGATTCATAAAAGCTTTCCTTACACTCAGAGACATTTAGCAAGAGTTAAAATAAGAGACATTATTTCCTAACTATAGTCTTATTGAATTCACCATCCCATTGCCAGTAACACTGATGATTTTCTCAGACATTTTTTTTATTTGGTACTGTTAGGCAAGGTTATTGGGAGAAGATAAAGAATAACTTAGTTAAAATACTCGATAACATTTGAGCCCTCATCAATCCTCACAAGGTCAAGCATTGTTATTTGAAGGTCACACAAAGAAAATAAATTGAAGGTCTCTCTTCTGGGAAGGATGCTTTGTTTCCAATGGAATTCTTAAAGTTCCTCTTGAATTTCTGATATATTAAATATGAATTAATAAAAATGGTACAATATCAGATCAGTCAGTGCAAAATGTAAAGATCATACAAAGCAGGGTATGTAAAGATAGGTCTTCAATTTTTTTTTTTTTTTTTTTTTTTAGAGAGAAAAAGAGTGTGCATGCACAAGAAGGAAGGGGCAGAGGGGAAGGGAGATAGAGAATCTCAAGCAGACTCTGTGCTAAGTGTGGAGCCCAACTCGGGGCTCGACCTCATGATGAACATGGCCTTAGCCTTAATCAAGAGTCAGATTCAATTGAATGAGCCACCCAGGAGCCCCAAGTCTTCAATATTCTGAATCTATCTACAGGTTCTAGAAATGTTCTTGAACATGTTCACTAAGAATATCAAAGTCATTAGCTGCAGCACTATTTGCAATAAGCAAACTTGGAAATCACTCCAATATAATTAATAAGAAGATATTTAAATAGTATTATAAACTGGGAGAGTCACTGAAACAGTCCCTTATAAGACTAAATTCACATTGAATGTCCTGACGTGGAAATAATACACACTAAAGTGAAGTGACTAAGTGGAGAATTCTACATACACTCCATATGTAATACATAGTATGTATATAGAGTTACATATGAATCATTCTCTATATTTTTCTCAGCTGAAATCTTCCATCATAGAGTACAGCTTTCCCACATGCTGTATTTTTCCTCATCTCTACAAGCCAGGGTCATTCTGTAATTGTTAAGAACCTGTGAACAGGGGCACCTGGATGGCTCAGTTGGTTAAGCGACTGCCTTCAGCTCAGGTAATAATCCCAGGACCCGGGATCGAGCCCCACATCGAGCCTCACATCCGGCTCCCTGCTCATCAGGAAGCTTGCTTCTCCCTCTCTCACTGCCCCTGCTTGTGTTCCCTCTCTAGCTGTGTTTCTCTCTGTTGAATAAATAAAATCTTTAAAAACAAAACAAAACAAAACCTGTGAACATCCCAAACACAGATAAAAGGTGAGGAAAGACACATATTTTCTTCCTGCTCTATAATAATCCGCGTGACCTATGGCTTTTGATGCACAGATATTTGTTAGTGGGAGAATTCAAAATTAAAGAAAACTAGTGGGTATTAAGAAAGCTGGAATGGGGGCGGCCTGGGTGGCTCAGTCAGTTAAGCTTTTGCCTTTGGCTCAGGTCATGATCACGGAGTCACAGAACTGAGCCCCATGGTGGGCTCCGTGCTCAGCAGCGAGTCTGCCGCTCCCTCTGCTCCTCCCTCCAGCTCATGTGCACACATGCTCTCTCTCTCTCCTCTCTAGCTTGCTCTTGCAAAACAAAAACAAAAACAAAAACAGGCTGGAATGGTTCAAGCTTTTAGCTTAATAGTTTATACTGTAAGTCTTAGAAATTTAAAAATGGGGTAAGAACCCTGGGAGCAAAAGCACCATTCCTTCTTTGCATGATGTGTCCCCATAATAGACACTAAATGAACATTTATTGAAGTAATGAATGATGCCGGTAGCTCACTTTGAGGTGTACATTGTTATGTTGGGATAAAAATGAGGGTCATGCAAGATTGAGAAGCAACCAGAGAATTCACATGGTCCTCTCCAATGGCTTGTCTACAAAGTCTCTGTAAAAGTTCCCTTCTCTTGCTCAGGCTTGGCATGGTATAGCATCATGGGATCAATACGACCCAAATCAGATTCCATGTTTTTCATCTTTACTGATTTACTACAATTAGAGGTCCCAACACCATACATCCTGCAAATTGGAAACACGGTAATAAGTCCACCCATGCTCCTCCCACACCATGCACAATTTAGTTCAGTTTCAGGCTATATGAATTCAAGGAAGTCACAAACACTTCAACCATAAAATGACCATCCATAGGTCAACGAGTACATTTATAATCACCATGAAAAATCACTAATCAGTAGTCCCTGAGGCAGTAAAAATTAGGGTGAGGCATCAGGAGAAAAATATGAAGGTGGAGCAAGCATGACCCCCAAAAGAAGCATTTATGAAAAGCCAAGCTCTGGAATTCCAGAATTTTGGCTAAGTATTAAATCAAGAGAAGGAAGTCCCTAAGGAGGTAAAAATAGATCCCCATACATGCAACAAGGTGAGTATGATGACCTAAATACACACAGTGCACGCGTTGTGCTCTGCCCCCCAAGGAGAAGATGTAAAGGGTAAATTGTGTATTGCTTTTGAAAATGTATTCACCGAATAATTTGTAAATCTCATTGAATTCTTCCACTGGCTTTCTAAAATGTTTTCACCAAAGAAACAATAATGGAATTTGCAAGCCAATGAGAAGCAAAGTGTCAATTTTCTGCTTCCTCTCAGAGGGCATTTCCCTTCTGGGTTTTGTGTCATAGATAAGGGAAATGGAAAGGTTATTTTTGTTGTTGCTGTTTTCATTTTTTAACATCTTCCATGGTATGGCCTCCCAGCTGAAGATGAAGACCCCAGAATGCCTACCTCCTTCACAAAAATGGCTTTTGCTTTGGTCCTTTTTGACATGACATGGTCACTGATAAGAACATATACATATGAACACTAGCCAAGATATGAATAATTAGGGACCAATGGAATATCAACATTTTTTTTAATCTTTAAAAATTTTCTCAGTATTCCAAGATTCATTGCCCATTCCCCACACCCAGTGCTCCATGCAATAGGTGCCCTCAGTACCGACCACCAGGCTCTCCCATACCCCCACCCCCTCCCTCCAAGTCCCTCAGTTTGTTTCTGTGTCCAAAGTCTCTCATGTTTCGTTCCTCTCCCTGAATTACCCTACTTCCCATTTTCTTTCCTTCTCCTCCTGTGCTCTATATTACCCCTTATGCACCACAAGTAAGTGAAAGCATGTGATGCTTGACTTTATCTACTTGGCTTATTTCACTCAGCATAATCTCTTCCAATCCAGTCCATGTTGCTACAAAAGTTGGATATTTATCCTTTCTGATGGAGGCCTAGTATTCCATTGTATATATGCACCACATCTTCTCAACATCCAAAAAGAAGATGAACACACCAAAAAAATGGGCAAGGGACATGAAGAGGCACTTCTCCATAGAAGATACACAAATGGCTAACAAACACATGAAAAAATGTTCAGCGTCACTAGCTATCAGGGAAATTCAAATCAAAACCACACTGAGATACCACCTTACACCAGTCAGAATGGCCAAAATTAACAAGTCAGGAAACAACAAGTGTTGGAGAGGCTGTGGAGAAAGGGGAAGTCTCTTACACTGTTGGTGGGAATGCAAGTTGGTGCAACCACCTTGGAAAACAGTGTGGAGATTCCTTTAAAAATTAAAAATAGAGCTACCCTATGACCCTGATTGCACTACTGGGCATTTACCCCAAAGATACAGATGTAGTGAAAAGAAGGGCCACATGTACCCCAATGTTCATCGCAGCAATGGCCACAATCGCCAAACTGTGGAAAGAGCCAAGGTGCCCTTCAACAGATGAATGGATAAAGAAGATGTGGAATATCAACATTTAAAAGGAAGAATTCGGGATACCTGGGTGGCTCAGTCAGTTAAGAATCTGCTTGTAGCTCAGGTCATGATCTCAGGGTCCTAGGATCAAGCCCTACAATGGGCTGTCTGCTCAGTCGGGAGCCAGCTTCTCCCTCTCCCTCTGCTGCTCCCCCTGCTTATGTGCTATCTTTCTTTCTCTCTGTCAACTAAATAATAAAAAAAATCTTTTTAAAAAGTAAGAATTTGTACTTAAAAGCCAAACCACAAGGTTTTATTCAATTGTTAAAGCTGAGACAACAAATATGACTTTGAGCCTCCTTGTAGGCCAAAGCAAAAAGTCACATACATTCCCAACATACATATAAAAGAATATCTTAAGATCATGGAGAAATATTTTTTTATAGATTTTCATAGAAAGGACACAGTTATGGTCCAAATAAGCTGGTTTATAAAGGTCTGACTTTATTATTACAATTAAGGGCCTCAAAATCAATTTATATAATTAGGGGTTTGAAAAATTTGGGAGACAGATTTTGAGTTTGTGTTCTCTGATAAGACATTAAGTACATAAAGACAGGGACAAACTGAAAGTGAAAGGATAGAGAAAACTATTGAATGCAGAAAAGAGAAGTAGCAATACTCTTACAGGACAAAACTGACTTTAAAACAAAAACAATTAACAAAAGACAAAGAAGGGCATTATATAATGATAAAGGTATCAATCCAAGAAGAGGGCAAAATATTCATAAATATTTATGCACCCAACATAGGAGCACCTAAATATATAAAGCAAATATTAACAGACATAAAGGGAGAAATTGACAGTAATACAGTAACAGCAGGCAACCTGAATACCTGATTCACATCAACGGAAGATCAACCAGACAGAAAATCAATAAGGAAACACTGGCCTTTAATGACACATTAGAGCAAATGTTCTTCGCAGTTATAGACAGAACATGTTATCTAAAACGTGCAGAATACACATTCTTTACAAGTTGCACATGGAACATTCTCCAGGAGAGAACACA
This sequence comes from Spilogale gracilis, assembly GCA_004023965.1. Lineage (NCBI taxonomy): Eukaryota > Metazoa > Chordata > Mammalia > Carnivora > Mephitidae > Spilogale > Spilogale gracilis. The sequence goes on from PITA01028474.1 coordinate 16,445, forward strand.
TGTTAGGCCACAAAACACATCTCAATAAACTTGAAACACTGAAATCCTACCATGCATCTTTTCTGACCACAATGGCATGAACCCATGAACCCAATGGCATCAATCACAAGAAGAAAATCGAATAAACACAAATACGTGCAGGTAAATCAACATGATGCTAAACAACCAATGAGTCAATAAATCAAAGAAGAAATTTTAAAAATGCCTTGCAACATAGGAAAATTGAAACACAATTTTCCAAAATCTATGGACACAGCAAAAGCAGTTCTAAGAAGGAATTTTATAGTGATACAGGTTTACCCCCAAGAAACAAGAAAAATCCCAAATAGGCTATCCAGCCTTACACATAAAGGAACTAAGGAAAAAAAGAACAAAGCCCAAAGGTATTAGTAAAAGAAAATAAAGATCATAGCAGAGAAGTGCCTGGAAGGCTCAGTCAGTTAAGCATCAGATTCTTGGTTTTGGCTCAGGTCATGCTCTCAGGTCATGGGATCAAGCCCCATGTAGAGCTTTACACTCAATGTAGAGTCTGCTTGAGATCCTCTCTCTCCCTCTGCCTGTCTGCCAGTTCACAGTCTCTCTCACTTTCTCAAGTAAATAAATAAATAAAATATTTTTTTAAAAAAGATCATAGCAGAATAAATGAAATGGAAACTAAAAACAATAGAAAAAAAATTAATAAAACTAAAATCAGGTTAACTGAAAAGACAAATACAATCACAAAACCTCTAGCCAGACTCATCAAGAAAAAAAAAGGGGACCCAAATACAATCAGAAATGATATCAAACAGAAGTTACACCAGACACTACAGACATACAGAGAATTTTCAGAGGCTACTACAATTATATACAACAAATTGGAAAACCTTGAAGAAATCAATAAATCTCTGGAAACTGAATCATGAAGAAACAGAGAATCAAGTTGAATCAACAGTTAAAAAAAAATTCCCAATAGACAAAAAATCCAGGACCACATGACTTCAGAGGTGAATTCTATCAAACATTTAAAGAGATAATACCTATCCTTCTCAAACTATTACAAAAAAAAGTTGAAGAAAAAATAATGCTTCCAAATTCATTCTATGAGGTCAGCATTATGTTGATATCAAAACCAAGACACCACACACACACACACATACACACACACACACACATTACAGGCCAATATTCCTGATGAATGTAGATTAAAAACTGCCCAAGAAAATATCAGCAAACTGAATTCAACAATGTATTGAAAGGACTGCATACTACAATCAAGTGGGATTTATTCCAAGGATACAAGAATAGTTCAATATCCACAAATCAATCAATATGATATACCACATTAACAAAATGAAGGGAAAAAAAACCATATGACCATCTCAATAGATGCAGAGAAAGCAATTCACAAAATTCTACATTTATGAGAAAAAAATCTCAACCAAGTGAATATGGAGGCAACACACCTCAACATAATAAAGGCCACATATGATAAATTTCACCCTTGATGGTGAAAAGCCAAAAGCTTTTCCTCTAAGATCAGGTTCCTATCCACAGAATACAAAGAAATTACAAATAAAAACTGTAAATATTTTAGGTTGTTCTTAACAAAGTTTACTGAAAAGTAATCTAACAGGGGCAAGCTGAAATGACTAATGCCTACTTGAGTATTAGCCTGAGAAACAGAGACTTAAATGATTTCTCAAGAATGGAGCTGCCTCAGTAGTTAAAAGAAATACTCAATTAACTTGAGGTTTTCATTTCAAGAGGAAAAAGAAGCATCTTTTAGACAAAAATAGCCCAGGCTATCTTGAAGTATATGATTAAGGACTAGGGACCTTCTCTATGATAAGACTCTATTAAGACAGGGCACGGGCACAAAGAAAGAGAAGCAGGTCATTGAAGATGAATATAGAACTTATAATCAGACTTGTGTATCTGTGGAAGCTGTGTGTGTGTGTGTGTGTGTGCGCGCGCGCACGCATGTATACACATGTATGCCTATTTCACATTTATAACATTACCTAGATTATGTATTTATCTAAAAACTGGAAACAACCCAAAAGGCCATCAACAAATGACCAGATATCAAGGTAGAACAGTATGTAACTCACTACCACATAGTACCCCCTATAAGGCTTTTCCCAAACTTTCTGTAGCCAATCAGATTTTTTCCAAAGATGGCCACCACCATATCCTGCTGGCTAGTATAACAATGGGACTTTGAGATTCCTTCCACCAGAGCTTAAGAGTCAGCAATAAAGATTACATACAACGAATATTTGCAACAATATCAATCTCAAAAATCACTACCTTAAGTTGAAAGAACCCAAGCAAGAAAGTACACACTCCATGATTCCATGTATATACAATTCTTTAACAAGCAAATTAATCTGTAGCAAGGGGAAGACAATGGGTTGTTGCTTAGAGATTGGAGTCAAGTATGGGATGGACTACAATGAGCAGGAGGAAACTTTTCAGGATAAATATTCATTATCTTGAGTGTGGTGGTGGTTTCTCTGGTGTACACAACTTAAAAGAAGTCAACATGCACGTTTTCAGGCATTTTGTACTTCAATCATACCTCAATATTGTTTAATGAGGGAGGTCCCCTTCAAAGAGAAGAGTTTTAAAATATAATCGAAGATATAATTATTATTAGTTCAGTGGCAAGCTGGAATGGGTTACAAAGGACAAGTAGAAGTTACTGGCCTGAAGTAAAATAACAGGAGAGGAGAAGAGAATGCATGTATAGACAGTCTCCTCTTATCACTTCTACTTGACCCGAAGCTAGCAAAGTTACCAGCTCAGAGGGAGCGGGGAAGAAGGGAAGTTAAAAAATCAACAGGGAAAGCATTTTAGTTGCTCTTGCTATAGAACAAATCAAACCCTAGTAGCATAAAATAGCA
>PITA01028475.1:0-19516 GCA_004023965.1 Spilogale gracilis
GACAGTTCAGGTAGGAAAGATAGATTTTTAATATGCCTGGTTTAAGTGTGTGCTTGAAGGCAGAGTGGCAGAAACAATCAACCGAGTGGGGAAGAGAACCCAACGCACAGCTCAAGGCAGAGTGCTCTAAGATTATGGAATAATGTCCTTGTTACGAAGTATGACTCAACCCATCCTGTCTCTACCTCAAAGAATTATGCATGGGAGAGGGGTAAAAAATAAATAAAAAGAAATATGCTCAGGATAAAGTAGAATTTTATTTTATTTTTTAAAGATTTTCTTTATTTGACAGAGAGACACGGCGAGAGAGGGAAAACAAGCAGGGGGAGTGAGAGAGGGAGAAGCAGGCTTCCCACCGAGCAGGGAACCTGATGCGGGCCTCAATCCCTGGTCTCTAGGATCATGACCTGAGCCGAAGGCAGTAGTTTAACCAACTGAGCCACCCAGGTGCCACCAATAAAATCTTTAAAAAAAAAAAAAGATAAAATCACCTATATTCCCACTGCCCAGGAAAATCTATTGTTTCTTTTGGTCTTTTATTTATTTATTTATTTATTTTAAAGATTTTATTTATTCATTTGACAGAAACACAGCGAGAGAGGGAACACAAGCAGGGGGAGTGAGAGGGAGAAGCAGGCTTCCCGTCGAGCAGGGAGCCCGATGTGGAACTCCATCCGGGGCCTCCGGGATCATGACCTGAGCCAAAGGCAGTCACTTAACCAACTGAGCCACCCAGGCGCCCCTCTTTTGGTCTTTTAAAGACAATAAATAAACAGGGGTGACTGGATGGCTCAGTCATTAAGTGTCTGCCTTTGGCTCAGGTCATGATCCCCCAGCCTGCCCTCCCTCTCTTACTCCCTGCTTGTGTTCCCTCTCTAGCTGTGTTTCTCCCTGTCAAATAAATACAATCTTTAAAAAAAATTAAAAAAAGAAAATGAATACATGTATAATATATACAATCCAAAATTAGTATTACATTGCATTTACAGTATTTTAAAACTTTTTATTTGGAAGTAATCTAAACTTACAAAAAGTTGCAAAAATAAAAAGAGTACCTGTCTACCCTTTACCCAGATACGATTTCTAGTTAACATTTTATTCTACCCACTTTGTCATTTTTCTTTGTCATCTGTCTGTATCTATAATCTGTATTGATATAAAGTGTAAGGATGAGTTGCATATATCATGGCTCTATCACCCCTGAAGACTTCAGTGTGTATTTCCTAAGATTAAGCATTTTTCTCCTACATAACCATAGTTGTCAGCTTTATAAATTTACATTGATTTAAGAATTTTATCTAATCTACACTCCATATTCCAATGTTATCGACTGAGCCAGATATGTCCTTTTGTTAGAAATGTTAATTTCCCCTATCCAGCCAGTCTAGGGTCAGGCATTACAGTCATTGTCAAATCTCTTTAGCCTCCTTTTTTCTGGAACATTTTCATAGCCTTTATCTTTTCTGACATTTACGTTCTGAAGAATGCAGTGCCTCATGCTCCAGCCCCTAACAGATATACTTTTTTTTTGTAATTGAACTCCCTTCATTTTGTTTGTCTGATGTTGCTTTGTGATTAGATCGAGGTCACACATTCTCTCTGGAACACCACGTGAGTGATGCTGTGTCTTTCTCAGGATGTCACCTTTGGAGACAGTGGCCTGCTACCACCCATTGATAATGTTAATTTTGATCACCTAGTCAAAGTTTGCCCAATTCTTCCACCATACTCTTGCTGTTTTTTCCTTCCTTTGCAACTTGTAAGTTTATGGGGAGACAATTTCGGATCATGCAAATATTCTATTCCTTATCAAAACTTCCCCTTAGATTTAGCATCCATTGATGATGCTTGCCTGCTTCCATCTTTACTGGTGTTTGCCAAATGATGGTTTTTCCAACTCTGGCATTTCCTCGCTATTTGCCAGTTAACCTTTGTCATTCTACTAAAACAAGAGATCTCCCTTTTATTATTATTTTTTAATTCAGAAGGACTCACTAATTATTCTCAGTTCAATTTTTCCACATATCAAAAAAACGAGGTTATCTATTATCACATCCCCCCCCCCCTCCATCTGGAGCTTGTCATTCCCCTCTCCACTCTGCACTGATAGGCTTCTGGCCTGCTACATAGCTGCCTTCCAGAGATTTTTACTTCTTACAATCTCAGACATTTCATAGCCTTTCTTCTGTGTTGGAACCTGTTTCCTAAATCCTGTGCTTTTGTCCTTTTTCATTTTGTTTTTGTTTTAAAAGTAGGATCTCCATCCCAGTGTAGGGCTTGAACTCATGACCCAGAGATGGAGACCTGAGCTCAGACCAAGATCAGAAGCTCAACTGCCTGAGTCACCCAGGCATCCATCCCCTCTTCCTAAATTTTGTTTTACATTTTGATACATTCTTACCTTCTAAGAAAAGGTGGGCATGTATTTTTTTCCTGAGGACATGTCTGTCCAAAAATATCTTTACTTTTACTCTCACTTTATTGATATTTTGGGTGTTGAATTCTCGGTTGGAAATTATTTTCTCTCAGAGTTTTGAAGGCATTGCTTTAGTGTCTTTTAGCTTCTGTTGCTGTGCAAGGGATGCCCAAGGCCATTGTGATTCCTGATCCTTTTGATGTAACTGGATACTTTGTATGTAATGATACTTTTTTGGTATCATTTTGGATATTTTTATTTAAGATATTTCCTCCATCTCCAATGATCTAAAATTTCTCAGTGTAGTGTAGCTTCTTTTTAACTAATCATATTGAGCTCTACTGTGGGTCCCTTCAATATGAAGATCTATAGACATATAGACATCTTTTCAGTTCTGAAAGCTTCCTTTGTGTTTTTTGTTGTTGTTGTTGTTGTTAATTTCTTCCTGGTGTTTTGTGATTCTCTTTTTCAGAATAGCTATTTGTCAGATACTGGATTTCCTTAACTGATATTCTGATATTTTCTTATTATTTCTCTTTATTATCCATTGTTTTGATCAACTCACTGGGAGAGTTCCTTGACTTTGTCTTCCAAACTTATCAGTGAGATGTTTATGTTAGCTGTCATATTTTTAATTTTTTTAAAAGATTTAATTTATTTATTTGACAGAGAGAAACACAGCCAGAGAGGGAACACAAGCAGGAGGAGTGAGAGAGGGAGAAGCAGGCTTTCCGCCAAGCAGGGAGCCTGATGTAGGGCTCGATCCTGGGTCTCTGGGATCATGACCTGAGCCGAAGGCAGATGCTTAACAACTGAACCACCCAGGTACCCCCCATATTTTTAATTTCTAAACACTTTTTAAAAATGTATTTTTCTTTTTCTTAGAACACACTATTCCATTCATGAATGGAATACAATATCTTGTTATCTGAGAATATTATTATGTTTTCTTTGAAAAAAATGTTTTTCCATCTGCCTTGTCTGTTTTACTTTTTCTTTTTTTATTTTGATAGCTTTTCTTTTTTAAAAAAAGACTTTATTTATTTGACAGAGAGAGATCATAAGTAGGCAGAGAGGCAGGCAGAGAGAGAAGCAGGCTCCCCACTGAGCAGAGAGCCCGATGTGGGACTCGATCCCAGGACCCTGAGATCATGACCTGAGCTGAAGGCAGAGGCTTTAACCCACTGAGCCACCCATGTGCCCTCTTTTGATAGCTTTTATGTCAAAGATATTCCTTAGATCCCTTACAGTCCTCACACTTCAGAATGAGATATTAGGGACACCAGGGTAGCTCAGTTGGTTAAGTGGTGGCCTTTGGCTCCGGTCATGATCCCAGGGTGCTGGGATCGAGTCCCACATCGGGCTCCTTGCTGGGCGGGGAGCCTGTTTCTCCCTCTGCCTCTGCCTGCCACTCTGCCTGCTTGTGCTCTCTCTCTCTCTGACATATAAATAAAAAAAATCTTAAAAAAAAAGAATGAGTTATTAATCAGTTCATTGGAGACTTTGAGGGTATTGGAGCTCTTTGATTTACTTCATTGTAGGCAAGCTTTTTAAGACTTACTTTATTCTAATTAAAAAATATTTAGGGGCACCTGGGTGGCTCAGTTGGTTAAGAATGTCTGCCTTTGGCTCAGGTCATGATCTCAGAGTCCTGGGATAGAGCCCTGTGTTAGGCTTCCTGCTCAGTGGGAAGCCTGTTTTTCCCTCTCCTTTATGGTTCCCCCTATTGTCCTTTCTCTCTCTTTCTCTGTCAAATAAACAAATAAAATATTTTAAAAAATTAAAAAGTTTAATTGTGGTAAAATAACACATTAAATTTACCAGCTTAGCCATTTTTAAGTGCAGAGCTCAGTAATATTAAATACATTCACATTGTTGTGCAACCAATCTCCAGAACTCTTTTCCTCTTGCAAAAACTGAAATTCAATTTCCATTAAATAACAACTCTCCATTTCCCCCTTCCTCTAGCCCCCGGTAGCACTCTTAATACTTTTCATCTTTATGAATTTGACTACTTTAGGTATCTCCCATAAGTAGAATTGTACAGTATTTGTCTTTTTGTAACAGGCTTAATTCACTTAGCATAATGTCCTTAAATTTCATCCATATTGTACCAGGTGTCAGAATTTACTTCCTTTCTAAGGCTGAATCATATTTCTTTGTATGTTTTTAGCACATTTTGCTTATCCACTCATCAGTCAATAGACACTGTAGTGCTTTCGCCTTTTGGCTATCGTGCATAATGCCGCTATGAACATGAATATACAAATATCTCTTTAAGGGGCACCTGGGTAGCTCAGTCGTTAAGCATTTGCCTTTGTTTTCAGGTCATGATCCAGGAGTGCCAGGATCAAACCCGGCACTGGGCTCCCTGCTAAGCAGGAAGCCTGCTTTTCCTTCTCTCACTCCCCTTGCTTGTGTTCCCTCTCTAGCTGTGTTTCTCTCTGTCAAATAAATAAACAAAATCTTAAAAGAAAAGGGGGGTGCACCTGTGTGGCTCAGTGGGTTAAAGCCTCTGCCTTCGGCTCAGGTCATGATCTCAGGGTCCTGGGATTGAGGCCCACATGGGGCTCTCTGCTCAGCAGGGAGCCTGCTTCCTCCTCTCTCTCTGCCTGACTCTGCCTACTTGTGATCTTTCTCTCTGTCAAATAAATAAATAAAAAATATTTTTTAAAAAAAGACAGGTTTAAAAAAAAAAAGACTATGCTTTCACTTCTTTTGAGTATATACCTGGAAGGAGAATTGTTGGGTCAAATAGTAATTCCATTTTTAATTTTTTGAAGAACCATTATATGGTTTTCCATAGTGTTTGCCCCATTTTACATTCTTACCAATAGGGCACAAGAGTTCCAATTTTTCTACATCCTCATCAACACTTTAAAATTACTATTAGCCATCCTAATGGGTGTCAGTAAACTTTTATGTGTATAGTTTTGGATGGTTTTTCCACAGAAAAATATCATGGACATTTTTGCATGTCAATGGACATTTTTCTAAACGTGATTTTTAATGGCTGTATTATTATTGTTTTTTAAAGATTTTATTTCCTTATTTGACAGAGAGAGAGAGAACATGAGGAGGGGAGGGGAAAGGGACAGAGAGAGGCTGAGGAAGAAGGAGAAGCAGTCTCCTCACTAAGCAGGGAGCCCGATGTGGGGCCTCATCCCAAGACCCTGAGATCATGATCTGAGCTGAACGCAAGAGCTTAACCAGCTGAGCTACCCAGGTACCCCTCATGGCTGTATTATTGAACAGATCCCATAATGTGGTATTTTAATTTGTTTCCCAGTAATTTTTAGGATAGAAATCTTTGCGTACATCCCTGATATTTTTCTTAGTTGATAAGGTCTTGAAGATTTAATTCCTGGGTCAGAGTATAAAAATATATATATATATATTTATAATTTATATAATTTAAAACAGAAATTAGTGAAATGATACACTTATTTTAATATGCATTTTTTTTACTTTTATTAAAGTTAAACCTTTTTTCATATTTATTGTATTTATCCTTTTCTGAACTATCTACTCATTCCACCTGCCTGTTATTCTTTTTAAAGATTTTTACTTTTGATTTTTATTTTTGATGATTTTATTTATTTATTTGACAGAGAGAAACAGCAAGAGAGCAACACAAGCAGGGGAAATAGGAGGGAGAAGCAGGCTTCCTGCTCCGGACACTGGGGAAGGCAGACACTTAATGATTGAGCCACCCAGGTGTCCCTTGCCTGCTATTCTTATTAAAACTTTCTATACATAAGCTCTCTTTACCATTCATGATATTCCTCGCTTTTCATGTTTACTTCTAAAGTTTATTTTCAATTTTCAGAAGTTTAAAAAGTTTTATGTAGTTACATTTTGTCCCTCTTTAACTTTATGATTTATGTCTCATTTTTATACTTAGAAAGTCCTCCATTCCGAGGTCGGATACTCATCTGTGTATCTTTTATTTTGTTTTATGTATATCTCTGTTTATCATTTCACTCTTGAATTTAACTGTAATTTATTTTAGTGTGTGTTTTGATAAGGAATCTAATCCAGTTAACTAATCGTCCCAGCACCATTTTAAAAGTAAATCATTCTTTCTTGGTTGATTTGAAATGCCACCTTTACCAAATAAATTGTTCATGCATTGGGTCTGGTTCTAGGCTTTTTAGTCAGCTTCCGATGAGTTACTGGGAACAGTGAGTAGTCATCCAGGAAATGACTTGCTCTGGAGTATTGCTGCTCAAAACAGTCTGGTTAAACGGGTGTATCGAAACAACCAATTTGGAAACGTAAGAGAATGATTTTGTTGTAGTTCTTAAGTAATTAAGACGAGGTTGTGATGACTAAACATTTTAATCTTGTTTTTGAACGCTAATAGGATGTGCAGTCATCACCCAGTTGCAAGGCACAGTTCCAAGGGCCATTCTAAAGAACCCCTTCCTCCGTGTCGCCACACTCTGATTTCCCTCCGGTCCCAGCTAATTTAAGACGCCGTCAGGTGACAACTGTGTGAGCGCACGCGGCAGCGAGGGTAGATGAAGAGGGCGTAGTGAGCAAACATGCCCACACTACCTCGGTTTGCGGCTCTGATGACCATTCTTTTTTTTTTTTTTTTTTTTAAACATTTTATTTTTTTGACAGACAGAAACACAGCCAGAGAGGGAACACAAGCAGGGGGAGTGAGAGGGAGAAGCAGGCTTCCCGCCCAGCAGGGAGTCCGATGCGGGGCTCGATCCCGGGTCTCCGGGATCATGACCTGAGCCGAAGGCAGTCACTTAACCACTGAGCCACCCAGGCGCCCCTCTGATGACCATTCTTAAGGAGACTTAAAAGCATGTTTTTCTTTTCCTGCAGTATCCCTCGTGTGAATCCGAGAAGTTCTTACTCCGCCCCATCGCCGCATTCTATCTGGGGACTGGGTTTGTGAGGTCTCTCAGTAAGGCGCTGGAATGCTCTTCGGGAGCTCGCCGAGTCCACCAGGAGGCAGCAGAGACCTGGGCGGCCGCAAAAGTAGAGGGAGTGCGGGGGACAGAAGGAGGCATAGGGAGTGACGCGGAGAGACTGGCCTTGGCACGTCGAGGTCAGCGTCGCGCAGCCAGGTTGCTTTACGGCTATGGGCAGAGTGTCGTGCGGCTCTTCTCACCTTCCCCGATTTGATTTTCGGCTCCTCCTCCGGTCCTTCCCGCCCGGCCCAGGCTCGCGCTCTATTTGGACCTTCTTCCCAGTCTCCTCTGCGCGGCTCTATCTAAACTCCCTTCCCCTTGCATTTAGCCTAGACCGAGCTCCCTGCTTGCACCGCGCGCTGCCCGAGGCGCGTAAGTGGAGAGGGAGGGAGGGAGGAAGGCCGGCCCAGTTGGGGTGGTTCCGGTCCCGGGGCTGGTGGATCCGAGTAGATGGGTTGGGAAAGGCGGTTGAGCTCGTCCTGAAGGCTCCAACAGCGTGGTCCGAGTCCGGGGCCTGTACTATTTAGTACAGTAGGGGTTTAGGGTCAGGGCTTTCTGAGAGTTTGGGTAGGAGGGACCGGGTACAGGAAGCTTGGACCAACACCCTGAGACCCTCACGACTGGTGCTGGCGGCATATTGTTAATTGTGGCGGTCGCGTGGATCGGCGCGAGACCTCCCAGATGCTGCTTGTTGACCGGAGTGAAGGGTGCTGAAGTTTGTGTTTGTAGCTAGGTGGAGTCGGAAAGAGTGGCCCGCAACTGGGAAGGAATTACTCATTCAAAGGAATTTGACATTCAAGTTTCGCCGCATATTTAGCCTTCTTAGGTTTTTTTTGTTTTGTTTTTCTTAAATTGAGGTACAATTCATATACGATTAAATTCATCCATTTAAACAGTTCTGTGGGTTTAGTATATTCACAAGGTTGTGCAACCATCACCATTATCTAGTCCCGTAACATTTTTACCACCCTGAAAAAAAAAAAACCGCACTGCTCGTTAGCAGGCACTTCTCATTTACCCCCATCCCCACCCCGCTAATCTACTTTTTGCCTGTGAATTTGCCAATTCTAGATATTTCGCGTAAGTGAAATCCTACAGTTTTTGTTTTTGTGTGTTGGGCTTATGTTCACCTAGCATAACGTTTTCAAGTTTCATGCATGTTGTAGCACTGTCAATACTTGACTCATTTTTATGGCTGAAAATAATAATAATCCACTGTCAGCATTTAAGTCTGGGGCTGGCTCAGGTATTTTAGTGGCCTCAGGTCTGGTAACTTTTAGGAAAAGTTGTCTTTTTAAAGTCCTCACTTACACCAGTAATTGTAGTGGTAACTAGCAGAAAAATATTTGTGTTGCTGCGTGTTGTGTGCCCTGACCTGTTACCTTGTGAGATGAACTGGGTGTAGTTGGAGATACGGAAAATGTAGCTGATTCAGCTGTGGGAGAGCAGTTTTATCTCAAAACCAAAAAAACCTGTAGTTAGTTGATCCTCATTATTCATGGACTTTTTGGAAATGTACCTATCTATACATTTCTTTGTTACCCTTAAATCAACACTCATGGTGCTTTGAGTTAAATTTAGTGTCACATTTTTCTCGTTTTTATACTTTTTGTTAGTGATTTTGCAGTTTGGAATGCCCTCCAAGCATATTGCGGAAATGCTCTCTTGCATTACAAGTGCAAGAAGGCTGTGAAGTCTTACAGAAAAAAGAAAGCTGAGCATTGTTCAGGTATGAGTTCTGTGCTGCTGGCTGTGAGGTCCGTATTAATGAGTTAATATTTATTGAGTGAGGTATCTTTCAGTGGAAACATACATAAGACAAGATTATGTATTGACTGATTTAAGAAAGTGACCAGAGGATCACAAGAACTGAACCCTGTGTTTCTTCTCAGAGCAAATAGTTCAGTATGATAATTCAGTATTCATGATGACTTTATAGAAATACCATGAATGAGGGGCGCCTGGGTGGCTCAGTTGGTTAAGTGAGAGCCTTTGGCTCAGGTCATGATCCTGGAGACTCAGGATCGAGCCCCACATCGGGCTCCCTGCTCAGCGGGAAGCCTGCTTCTCCCTCTCTCAGTCCCTCTGCTTGTGTTCCCTCTCTTGCTGTGTTTCTCTCTGTCAAATAAATAAATAAAATCTTAAAAAAAAAAAAAAAAAAGAAATACCATGAATGAGAATTGACTGTATAACCAAAGTAATTATTCAAGGGCAGAAAGCCTACTGTGGATATTCTTCTATCTCTGTTACTTTTGACATTTTTCCCCTCAAGGCATTTGTGTTTAATACCATACTGGCAATTTTAAAGTGAAGAGAAGCTAAAATAAAAATAAAATGCTCTTTATACTCGTGCTGGATTGGGACTATGTTAAGTGCTAGAGATTCAGTAATTAGTGTGTGGCCTTTCTGTTCTTGAATGGCTGAGTGTGGATTAGAGTGTAATATGTGCTTTTTTTTTTTTGGTAGTATGTGTTTTGATATATATCTAAAATGCTAGGGAACGTAGGATTGATTCTGTTTAGAGTTTAACCTGTATAAGACTTCAAAGAGGAGATGACATTTGAAGTTTCACAAAATGTTACACCAGCGTGTACATAAATGAAAATAAAAGAAAAATACTTGCTTTTCAAATCCTTCTGTCCTTTATCCTTGCAATCAGATCCTCACCTGTCACTGAGTTCTGTCAGTTCTACCCCCTGTAATACATATACAGAGTTCATTCTTTTTTCACATGGCCATGATCTTCCTTTATCATTTTCTCTCTCGACTGTTGGAACAGACTCCTAACTGATCCCTCCCTCAATTATTCACTGTTGACAAAGAGCCTTCTGACACCCGAATATAATCTCATCATTCTCAGCTTAAAATTTCCATTGCTCTCCCAAGGTTTATACACTAATGTTTCAAGCTTTGTAAGGTGGCTGATATGACCCTTCATGGATCATGCCCTGCTTATCTTTTTTTTTTTTTTTTTTAAAGATTTTATTTATTTGATAGCACAAGCAGGGGGAGCAGGAGAGAGAGAAGCAGGCTCCCCATTGAGCAGAGAGTCTGATGTTGGGCTTAATCCCCGGACCCTGGAATCATGACCTGAGCTGAGGGCAGGTACTTAATCAGCTGAGCCACTCAGGTGTCTCCTGTCCTGTCTTTAATAAAGATGAGAAAAGGTCAGACAAAAGAGGAAAATTTCTGTATGTAACATGTCTCATTCTGTCTTACTCCTTCCTCCCTCTCTCCACTTATAATTAGAAATGCTTTTAGGTGAGAAGGAAGCAGATAAGAATAAAAACATTTTTTTTTTAAAGATTTTATTTATTTGACAGAAACACAGCCAGAGAGGGAACACAAGCAGGGGGAGCGAGAGAGGGAGAAGCAGGCTTCCCGCCGAGTAGGGAGCCCGATGTGGGGTTTGATCCCCGGTCTCCGGGATCATGACCTAAGCCGAAGGCAGTCGCTTAACCAACTGAGCCACCCAGGTGCCCCAAGAATAAAAACATTTTTACAAATCTTGTTGACCTTCTCAGTGTCTCTTGAATTCATCCATTTCTTGCTCATAGCCCCTGCCCTGGTTCAATCTCTTTCCCTTTCCATCCCACAAGTTTTTTTTTGAGAGGGTGGTGGAGGGCCAAGGGAGAGGGAGAGAAAGAATCTTAAGCAGGCTCCATGCCCAGTGCAGAGCCCGATGTGGAGCCCAAGGAGGAGCTCAGTCTCACAGCCCTGAGATCCTGGCCTGAGCCAAAATCAAATGTCGGAGCTTAACTGACTGAGCCACCTAGGTGCCTCTGTCCCACTAATCTTTTCTTGGTCATACGATTTTATTTCTCAGAGAAAATACCTATCAGGAGAATTCTTGGGTCATATGGCAGATGCATGTTTAATTTCTAAAGAATTTATCAGTTTTGTTTCCAAAATTATAAAACATAAGACTTCTAGAAAATATAAAAGAATATCTTCATGACCTGGGGGTGTGCAGAGGTTTCTTAGAGTTAGAAAGCAACAGCCACTTAAAAAAATATGATAACATCGGGGGCCCTGGGTGGGCTCAGTCATTAAGCGACTGACTTCAGCTTGGGTCATGATCCTGGAGTCCCGGGATCGGGATAGAGCCCGCATTGGGCTCCCTGCTTGGCAGGAAGCCTGCTTCTCCCTCTCTCACTCCCCCTGCTTGTGTTCCACCTCTAGCTGTGTTTCTCTGTCAAATAAACAAATAAAATCTTAAAAAAAAAAAGTGATAACATCACATCTAAAACTTTTCATCAAAGACAACTCTAAGAAAAGTAACAGGCAAGCACCAACACCTACCTAACAAAAGACTGATCTGTAGGGTATAAAAAGAGCCCCTTAGGGTTCAAGGCCTGGGCATAATCCTCTGTGGCCTGCTATTCTATTCTCTGAACCTAAGTCATTATTCTTTTTTCATGGAGGGTAGCATGTGCTTACAGCTGAATAGTTTGTCATTCTTTTTCCAGCCAGTGGTATGTGAAAATTCCAGTTGCTTCACATTCTTGCCAACTTTTGGTGCTGTAGTCTTTATTTTTAGCCATTCTGGAGGGCATAGAAGGGTATGTCATTATGGTTTTAATTTTAGTCCTTGATGACTAATGATGTTGAACACTTTCCTGGGCTTGTTGACATTTGTGTATCTTCCTTTAAGTGCCTCTTCAGATTTTTGACCACTTAAAATTGGGTTATTTGTCTTTATTATTGAGTTTTGGGAGTTATATCTTTTTTATATTCTGGATATCAGTCTTTTGTGGTTGCCCGTTCGTTTTCATAGAATGCTCTTTGATAAGCAAAGTATTACATTTTGGTGTAGTCATATTTATCGTTTTTTCTTATTGTTACTACTTTCTGAGTCTTGTCTAAGAAATTTTGACCACCTCTACGATGTGAAGTTCTATAGTTTCTTCTAGAAATGTTATAGTTGTAGCTTTTATATTAGACCTATGATGCATCTCTAATTTTTGTGAATTATGTGAAAAATATTTTGTGGAAAATAAAAAATTTTCCCATATGGATATGCAGTTATCCAGCATCATGTGTTCAAAATTTCACTGCATTATGTCTGTACCTTTGCAATTCAAATTGCCATTCAGGTGACTATAAATGGTGCTTGGTTTCTGGGCTTTTTTATCTATTCCACTCATCAATTTTTTAAAAATTAAAGATGTATTTACTTATTTATTTTAGAGAATCTTTAGCAGACTCCCCACTGAGCATGGAGCCCAATGAAGGGCTTGATCCCACAACCCAGAGACCTTGACTCCAGGACCATGACCTGAGCCAAAACCAAGAGTCAGTCACCTAACCAACTCAACCATCCAGGCACCCCACCACTGATCAATTCTATGTCAGTTTTAATTACTTATCTTTTAATTACTCTAGCTTTATAGTGAGTCATGACTGTAACTTCAACTTTGTTGAAGGTCCTTCAACTGTATTGTTTTTCAAGATTAATTTGGACGGTCTAGTTCCTTTGCATTTTCCGTAGAAACATTAGAATCATTTTATCAGTTTCTACAAAAAAGTCTTTTAGGGTTATGACTGGGATGGCATTTAATCTTTAGGTCAATTTGGGAAAAATTAACATCTTAATGGTATCAGTTCTTGAAATCTGTGAACATGGTACATCTCCCTTTTTACTTGGTCTTAATTCTTTTAGTACTGCTTGTAGTTTTCAGTGGGGAGATTTTATACATCATTTATTAAATTTATTCCTAAGTACGCTTTTTAACTCTATTATAAGAGGGAGTCATCATTTTTATTGTTATTTTGTATATAAAGGACCATTTTTCTTTGACTGCTTCCCAGATTTTTCCATAGTTTTTTTCTCAGCAGTTTGCATACAGTGTGTCTAGGTATGATTTTCTTTGTTTTTATCCTGTTTGAGGTTTGCTGAACTTAAATCTGTAAATTTATGCCTGTCACCCAATTTAGGAAATTTCAAGTCATTAAATGTTGTTGTTTTTGTTTTCCATTCCCTTTAACCTCTTCTTTTGGGACTTCAATTATATTTGTGTTAGCCATTTTTATATTATTCCACAGGACCCTGAGACTCTTTCATTATTTCCAGTCAGTCTTTTTCTCCTCTCCAGATTAATTTCTTCTTCACAATAAACTCAGATATAATTTCTGTTGTACTGTCTTCAAGTTCATTGACTTTTTTATCTTTAATTTTGTATTTTGTGAACAGGATTGATGTTTTACAAGATTCCTAGTTCAAAAACAGTTCCCATTTTGTAAGTGTAGTGAGTATAGTTTCTTTATTAGAAGGCAAAAAGCCAAAAAAGGGGACATGGTTATATGTCCTTTGACTTCTAAATTTTCTCTTGTCCTACAGAATCTATACTCTGCCCTCTATGCCCTTCACAGCACAGTTTCAAAAGGCACCTCATTGTTTTTTGTCCTCTTCTCCCCAGAAACACGGGCTTTCCAAGACTGCCTTCTTGAGTTATGTATACACTTTTTTTCCCTAGACTGCTCTGACCTACCAGAACTCTCTGTCAGTATCTTCATCCTTGGAGTGGGTTTTCTTTTCCCGGGAGCAACTTTAGTTCCATCTTAGGCTCACCATCCTCCTCCTCTCTCTCCTGTGCATTTCTCTTCCCATCTATGTCCCACCTTACTCTCCTTGAAGAGTTAGGATGTGTGTTTGAGAAATATCTCTGCCAGAAGTTGATGTTTATTTTTTCTAATTCCAGGTAATTTGAAGCTTGTCATATTTTCAGTGTTTAATTATATTAGAAGATACAGGATATTTGTGGTTTTATTTGTTCTTCTGGATTGACATAGCTGCCATAACTGTGGCTATGCAGGAAGTCTTTCCTAACATTTTATTTTGAAACATTTGAAGCCTTCAGAAAAGTTATACAAGAGATGCCTGCATATCTTTCACCTAGATTAATAAATTTGTTAGTTTGCTTTATCTCCCTCTCCTCCTCTTCCGCGCTCTCTCTCTCTCTCTCTCTCTCTCTCTCTCTCTCACACACACACACACACACACACACACACACACACTTTATTGGCTGAATGATTTGAGAGTAAGTTGCAGAAAACATGACAGTTCACTCCTAAGGACGAGATTATCCTTTTAGAGAGGTGTGATGCGAATTTAACAACAATGCAATACCATTGAGTAGCATGCAGTCCATCCTCAGAACCCCCTCTATCTCTAGACTATCGTTTACAGCTTTTTTTCCCCCGATCTTAAATCCTTTCAAGGGCTACACTGTAATTGTAGTTGTCATGCCTTGTGTGTCTTTAGTCTCTTGATCTAGAGGCGTTCACTTACTTTGTTTTATTTTTTAAGACATTGGTATAGTTTGAGTCCAAACCTTACAGATCTCAACCTGTCTAATTATTTGCTCTTGATTAGAGTCATGATTAAATTGGCAGAAATACTCCCTAAGTGATGTTGTGACCTTTTCAGTGTATCCATCAGGAAGCTTGTGATGGGACTATTACTGGTGACATTATGTTTGATTACCTCATTAAGGTAGTACCTGCCAGATTTCTCTACTGTAAAGGCATCTTTTGCTCCCCCTACATTTTTCTCCGAACATAAGTAGGTTATCTGAGAGAAGAGCCCAGGATGTGCTAGTAGAGGAGAGGGGAGTAAGACAGGAAAGAAAAGACAGTCATCAGAGGGTGAGGTCAAGCTAGTGACCACCAGTGGGCAACCAAACCTAATTTCACTGGGGAACTCGAGCCAATGTAGAACTCACAGCTCAGTGTTTTCTCACAAAGTGGATAAGAGATCTCGGGTCTTTAAACACCAGCTCCCATCACTCAGTATTGGAGGGCTGCTCCCAAGGGCATTGGTTCTCTGGTGCTTCTAATTTACCATGAACAGGTACAAAATGGGCCCTGGATGCCAAAAAGGCCCTCAGATAAAGAGATACAAATGGGGCGCCTGGGTGGCTCAGTGGGTTAAGCCTCTGCCTTCGGCTCAGGTCATGATCCCAGGGTCCTGGGATCGAGGCCCGCGTCAGATTCTTTGCTCAGCAGGGAGCCTGCTTCCTCCTGTCTCTCTGCCTGCCTCTTTGCCTACTTGTGATCTCTCTCTCTGTCAAATAAATAAATAAAATCTTAAAAAAAAAAATATACAAATGTTGGCTTTTGGCATTTAAGCCTGGGTGCACGACGGTGGTAAGAGCTGAAGAGATAGCAGAGCGTCAGTGCTGTCTCTGTATCTGGGAACCCCGGAACCTAGACTTGAGGTAAACCTATATGCTGTGATTTCATCAGGAAGCAGAGTAAGGGAAAGGGAGATTGAGGAGAGAAGGAAGATTATATCACTTCAAGGGGACATTTCCAAGCTGGCTACCCCTTGGGAACAAGAACAACTGCTTGATCTCCTAAAGCTGTCTCTCAGAAGTATGTATGAAGTTCTGAGTCCCAGGACAACCCCCTCAAAGAAAAAAATTACTCCTTGGCTTCTGTATGTCATTGGTAAAAGGTTTGCCGTATGGTCTCCCTCCCTCAGACTTTCAGGTTGTGCATATGTGGGTATCAGGTGGGTCCCACAGGTTCTCACACCTTCAAGGTGAGAAGGAAGCCACCGGTGGGTGTGAGAGGCAAATGGCATGAGCAGGAAGTAGGGGACTGGTGGTGGTGTCTCTGTGCATTCAGTTAGAACTCATGTGTATTTGATCTATCTCATGGCAACCAGGGTAGAAAAAATGGCCAAGGACCTCAGAGATCGGTAAGGCTGAGAAGATTTGAGGTGGTGCATAAGATACGCCTGATAAATTTGGATTCTACTTTTGTTTAGCAAATATGCACATATATACACACACATAAAACATACATAAACTCAAGCACGTATAAAAAACAGTTTTCTTGGCGGCGCCTGGGTGGCTCAGTTGGTTAAGCCACTGCCTTCGGCCCAGGTCATGATCCCGGAGACCCGGGATCGAGCCCCACATCGGGCTTCCTGCTCAGCAGGAAGCCTGCTTCTCCCTCTCTCACTCCCCCTGCTTGTGTTCCCTCTCTGGCTGTGTTTCTCTCTGTCAAATAAATAAAAAAAAAATCTTTAAAAAAACAAAAAAAAACAAAAAAAAACAGTTTTCTTTTGCTGGTTGTGATCCAGTCAAATTTTACTTCCTTCAGTATTTTTTGATGTATGTGTAAATCTTTCTACAGTAAAGATATTTTAATTCTATAATGGGAAAATGGTTGTAGAGAGTTTTAGAAAGGAAGCCAGTCAGCTTTTTCTCAGATAGTAACTGGTGGGGGTGGGGTGGGGAGAATGATTTCGTGTTTTAATTTATGGGCAGAGATGAAGTCCTCCTTTTCTGCGATAAAAGGTTGAATCGTTTAAGTTATTATTATTATTATTATTATTATTGAAGATTTTATTTATTTATTTGACAGAGAGACCACAAATAGGCAGAGAGTCAGGCAGAGAAAGGAGAAGCAGGCTCCCCGCGGAGCAGAGAGCCCGACGCGGGACTTGATCCCAGGACCCTGAGACCATGACCTGAGCCGAAGGCAGAGGCTTAACCCTCTTAGCCACCCATGTGCCCTAAGATATTATTTAGAAAAGTAGCAAGTTGCTTTTTAAGTGTGAGAAGTATAACTCTTATCTTATAAAATCAGTTTCTAAAGAATTAAAAAATATACTTTGTCTCTGTGTCCTACACTGTCTACTTCATCATTCATCCATCCATTCATTCATTTAATCTCTCACCAGACACTTCCCTCCCTGACCCCTTACTAGGAACAAGTTACCATGCTACTCACTGAGGGCCAAGAAGACTCAAGAATCTCCTGCCTTCTGGGGCTCACACTGGAGGGGGGGAAATGGATGTGGGAAGAGCATCAAGTGCTTTCTTCCTAGCCTCCACGGCAATTAAGTTGGAGGCTTGTGACAAGTTCTGTCCAGTGAACTGTGACCAGAAGTGATGCATATCACTTCTGGTCTAAGGCAGCTAGGAACCGGTGTGACTTTAACAACTCTTTCTCCCCTGGCACTGATGACCTTGGAGGTCGCATGTGCTTAGATGACAGAGCCACGGGATAGGCAGGGCCACCAGATTGGGTTAGATCCAACCTGAAGGAGATACAAACCTTGATAGTATTTATTTTCTCTCCTTTTTTTTTATTGTGGCAAAATATACATAAATTTTTAAGTGTTTTTAAGTGTGCAACTCAGTGGCACTGCGTATATTCCCAATGTATATCCCTTGGTTTTTTAACAAATAAGTGGACAAGTGTTCATTTGAGACTTTATAAGTCTCCCCCACAACTTTTTAGTATCCACTGATGATTTTTGCTGGATACTGTTATTATCACATCTTTTTATTTTTTAAAGATTTATTTAAGAGAGAATGAGTGAGAGAGCACGAATGGCGGGAGGAGCAGAGGGAAAGGGAGAAGCTCACTGCCCGCTGAGCAGGGAGCCTGAGACTCCAGGATCCTGGAACTCCAGGATCATGACCTGAGCCAAAGGCAGATGCTAAACTGACTGAGCCACCCAGGTGTCCCTTACTGTGTTATTTTAATGCACAGAAAGTTTAAGTAATTACCCAGCTTAATGTATTGGGTGGAGTGGGATATTGAACCACGGCTGACTATAATGTTCAAAGTGCACTTTATGATAAAGCAGGAGTTGGTACACTATGGCCTGTGGACCAAATCTGTCACCTCTTTTTGTGATACAGTTTTATTGGGACACAACCACACCCATTTGTTTACATATCATCTGTGGTCGCTTTCACACTAAAATGCCAGAGTTGCATAGGTGTGACAGAGACTATATAGCCTGCAAAACCTAAAATATTTACTATCTGGCATTTCAAAGAAAAGGCTTTCTGACCTCTGCCTTATATAATAGGTCTTTACATTTTTTATTCTAATTTTTATTAAAATAATACATATATATATATGTATATATATATATAAATATATATATATATTTGGAAAGTGAAATAGTGCCAAAAGTTTTATTTGGAAAAAGACCCCTGCTACTGTGTTCTCCACCCAGTCCCACGCCTTGGAGACAAATCCCCTGCATTCTTTTCTTTGGAGCCCATTGTGGGCTTGATCTCATGATTCTGACATTAAGAACTGAGCTGAGGTCAAGAATCGAACACTTAACTGACTGAGCCAACCAGGCACCCTCCCCACTTCATTGTTTTAACAATTTTTTCTGGCATTTACAATTGTACTTTTTAAAAAAAGATTTTATTTATTTATTTGCCAGAGAGAGACAATGAGAGAGGGAACACAAGCAGAGGGAATGAGAGAGTGAGAAGCAGACTTCCTGCCAAGCAGGGAGCCTGTTGCGGGGCTTAATCCCAAGACCCTGGGATCATGACCTGAGCCAAAGGCAGATGCTTAACGACTGAGTCACACAGGTGCCCCTACAATTGCATTTTAAATATGATGTTTATTTCACTATTTCCTGTTGTAACAACTTTAAAGGTTTTTTTAAGTAATTTCTGTGCCCAATGTGGGATTCAAACTCACAACCTGAGATGGAGTCAAGTGTTCTACCAGCTGAGCCAGCCAGGCACCCAACCTGTTTTAACAGATCGTGTGTGTGTGTGTGTGTGTGTGTGTCTGTGTGTCTCCATGTGTTGCAGTTTCTCCATATCCTTGCTAATGTTGGTTATTTTGTCTTTTTTATTGTAGCCATCCCAGCATGTGTGAAGTGTTTCTTTTTTTTTAAGTTTTAATTTAAATTCCAGTTAGTTAACATACAGTGTAATATTAGTTTCAGGTGTATAATATAGTGATTCTATTTTAACAATTTTTTGTTTAATTTTTTGTTTATTTATTTAAATAATCTCTATCCCCCAATATGGGGCTTGAACTCATGACCAGATCGAGTCACGTGCTCTTCAGTTGAGTGAGCCAGGTGCCCGTGTTATAACAATTTTAGACACTAATTATACATCAACCTAGTGTAGGCCACCCTTCTACGTTTTAGTGCCAGATTAGAAATAATTTTTCGTTTTTAGTTGAAATGTAATGTTTTGGGACACCTGGGTGGCTCAGTTGGTTGAGCGACTGCCTTCAGCTCAGGTCATGATCCTGGAGACCCGGGATCGAGCCCCACATCGGGCTGCCTGCTCGGCGGGAAGCCTGCTTCTCCCTCTCTCACTCCCCCTGCTTGTGTTCCCTCTCTGCCTGTGTTTCTCTCTGTCAAATAAATAAAATCTAA
>PITA01028476.1:0-19336 GCA_004023965.1 Spilogale gracilis
GGGGCCTGTGGTTATTTGAAACTGCATAGTAGAGGGAGTGGGAATGCATAGTCAGAAAGTTTGGGTTTGTTCTCGGAGTGCTGGAAGCATGGCCTCTCCCTACCTACTGAACCCTCCGAAGTCATCTCAGTGATATGGGCACACCACAATGCCTGTCACTCACCCTTGCTCTGCGACATCTGTGATCTAGGAGTGTTCTCGTAAGTTGGTCCTTACAGCAAGTCTGTGAGCGGAGGGACCCATCGCTCCCATTTCACAGATGCCAGGCTTAAGTGGCCCGGTTGTGAATTGTAAGGTACCTTGGATGGAATCCTTTTAAAATGGTGGCACGCCAGGGAGCGTCATCTTGTCGCCACCCTGACTCGGACTTACTGAGCGCCACAGTGTCACTGGCGCTTATGCTGGGGTGAGGACCACGTTTCTGAGCACTCCCACGGACTTCTCCCTTACTGTGACTGCTGGGAACCTGGGCTTATGTTTGAACAAAGACGACTGTGCTCCCACCAGTGGGGAGAACAAGTCTTAAGGCAATAATGGGAGGGAATTTCCAAGATTGGAAGAAAGGCATGAGTCCCCAAGATCAGAAATCACCCTGAGTTAGAAGCAGGATAGCACCAGACCAAACAAACAGAAGTCTCCACAAATAGCTTGTCACTATAGACTATTAAACAAACAAAAAGCCATCAGAGAGACAAGACAACCTCCCAAACAACAGGAATTAGATCGACATCTAGACCATATTTTACAATTAGACGCCCATCAGCCCCAGTGGGATTGCTAGAAGACTAAGTCATACACTTATACACACACAAAGTCAAGATTGAAGAGTCCGGAAGGCTCCCACTCGCACCTGTTAAGAATCCCACTTTCATGCTCCTCTCCTGTTATCAAAGGGGCCATCTCTTGACTAATGGATATTTTAGGTTAGCCCTGTGAATGCTTCTCAAGTGATCATCAAAGAGCTCTCTTCTCAGGTGGTAAAAGTAAAATGTGTAGTGTTGATGAAGATATGTGGGTGGGTTGTCTCATTATTGGTAGGAATATAAAGCAAATGGTCTAGAAGCATTTTGGCGCGCATCTCTGTACTAGGAGTTCCATTCCTGGGATTCACCCTACCTAGATACACATGAGCCCAAAGCTGCCAGCTCATTACTACCTCCATTCTTGGGTCTTAGCTCATAGGGTCCCTGGTCAGTGCTCTGGTTCTCTTCCCTCCATGACGTCAATCTGTGTGTCGTGTTCTGACCTCATACATTAGAGCCTGGTTCTGCCTCACACCTCTGAGTCAACCTCTACCTTGTGCTTCCAGGAACTGAGGAGGTAGAAACAATTATCGAGCCCCGTACTGCCCCGCAGATCCGGTTCCTGCCTTGTCACTCTGCCTTGTACCTAGTGTTGGGACCTCTTTCTGCGTCCCTCCCCCAAGACTGTAGAGCGCCGTGGGTGGTCTGTAGGTCCCTACCTTGGAAAGTTGCTGGCCAAGAACAGCAGGTCAGCACTGCTTTACCAATGTCCAGGCTGCCAGGAGTTTCCATCGCATTTCAGCTCTGGAGTCTGGCTACACGGGACCACTGGAAGTCCCCTGAGTCCAGACGCAGTCTTTCTGTGACTTTGCGTATTTCGTTCCTTCCGTCCCTATCCATTCTCAGGATCCACTTATATCTGGTTCCTTCCGCTCCCTATCCATTCTCAGGCTCCACTTATATCTACCAGCCTGTGGAAATCTTCCCTGACCCATCAGAGCTGGAACTGGTCCCTGCTCTGTTCTCCCTCGGTGCCCCAAGTGCACACCTGTCAGAGCCCCTAACAGTCGGTCAACTTTGAAAATTGAAATGGTAAGGTAAATGTTATTCTGAAGATGGGCAGTTACTGGCTAATTCCTCCTCAGTCTTGCTGCAGATCCCCTTGTTTCTGAGATGAATGGACAGAGGAGACAGTCATATCAACTTCCACGTACATTTTGGGAGTCATGTATTGGAGATGAGGGGCCCGAGAGGTGTGGAGGAGGATCCCTCCATTCCATTGATGGCTTGCTCCTGGGGTCATGATGCGAGGCTGCCTTGAGTCCTCCTCCAGTTCCCGGCTGCCCTACGAGACACTCATGTGCTTGTGCGTCCTCCTTCCTGCTAGGTCTGGCTTGGGGCAGTCCAGGGATTGCTTACGGAGAGTCAGGATGGAGATAAGGTGGCTTCCATCCTAGGAAAAGGAATCCATACTCCCTGGGATCCACGCTCCTTGGATTCCCTTCTCGTCCCTCTCAGATCCTGGCCAGGGACAAGGCATTTAATTATCCAGGAGCCTTATTCTCCTATCCTTACAAAAGGAGTGTCCCAGGATTGCCCATCTCAAAGGGCTTCTGCGAAGACTGCTAGGGATTTACTTTGTTGACTGTAGATCAGTGGATCTCAAAATATGGTCTATGGACTCTAGGGTTCTCTGAGACCCCTTCAAAGGGTCTGAGAAATCAGAAACAATTTTTGTAATAGCACTGAGACTTAATTCGTCTTGTTCACCGGGTTGACATTTACACTGATGAGGCAGAGCCCTGGAGGGTAACAGCGCTGGGGTTCTGGCTCGGGTCCAGGCGGTGACCTGAACTGTGCTAGCTAGCGGTCCTGGCATTCTCCACCTCCTTGAACTTGCAGAGGAAGAGTACCAGTTGTAATTAAGAATATTTTTGATGATCTGGTAAAAATCATTCATTTTATTGAATTGCAATTTCTGAGTTCACATCTTCTTAATATTCTATGTGACACAATGGGAAGCACACATAAAGCACTTACACCGCATACTAAAGTGCAATGTTCATCTCAGGGAAAAGCAATCACGAAATTGTTTGAATTGTGAGATGAACCAGTGCTGTTTCATGGAACACCAGGTTTACTTAAATGAACAGGTTAGAGACTTTGGAATTGGGTAGACATTTTTCTCAAAAATAATGATGTGAGCCCATCACTTCAAGGAAAATAAATGCCAGTATTTGTTATCAATGAGAACTTTTTTTTTTTTTTTTTTTAAGAAAGGGAGAGAGAAGGGAGGGACAGAGGGAAAGGGAGAGAGAATCTTAAGCAGGCTCCATGCCCCACTCACAGCTGTACCTGGGGCTCCATCTCACAACCTGTGAGATCCTGACCTGAGCCAAAATCAACAGTTGGATGATTAATTGACTGAACTACCCAGGCACCCCCACCAATACGAACATTTAAGCTTTTGTGCAAAAGATAAAATTTTGGGGACACCTGGGTGATGTGGTTGGTTGAGTGTCTGGCTCTGTTTCAGTTCAGGTCATGATCTCAGGACCCCGGGGCTGTGGGATCAAGGCCTCACTCCTTGCTCAGCAGGGGGTCTGCTGAAAATTTCCTCTCCCTCCCCCCCTTGGTCTCTCTCTCTCAATTAAATAAATAAATAAATGAATAAATAAATATTTAAAAAAGACTCTCTCCCCCTCTACCCTTTCCCCATGCTCTCTCTTCTCTTTCCATCTTTCACAAAATAAATAAATAAATCTTTAAAAAAATTTAGGATTTCGGAAAATTTGTATTTGACTTTTTAAGCTTGACAGTGACCTGATGTTCAAACACGTTTCTCAGGAAATTGATGAGGACATCAACATATGTGGTTTTTTGGGGCATCTGGGTGGCTCAGTTGGTTAAGCGACTGCCTTCGGCTCAGGTCATGATCCCGGAGACCCGGGATCAAGCCCCACATCGGGCTCCCTGCTCGGCGGGAAGCCTGCTTCTCCCTCTCTCACTCCCCCTGCTTGTGTTCCCTCTCTGGCTGTGTTTCTCTCTGTCAAATAAATAAAATCTTAAAAAAAATATGTGGTTTTTCATATTACATAATGAAATGTTTCAACATTTGAAAGATCTGCAATGAGTTCATTGAACCAATATTTTTCAAGTGACCGATGCATGGTGCTACAAAATCAAGCTGGGGTAAAAGATCCATGCAAAATGGAAGATTTTAATGTAACAGCAGATGATTTTGCAACCATTTGTGGAGTTTTAGTTTAGTATGAAAGAACAGCCACAGTTTTCTGAAAAGGTTACTTTAATATTCTTCCCGGTTCCAACTCCATATCTACTTCAAACAAAACAGTGTTTCCTGTTTCTGGACAGACTGAATACAGAAGCAAGCATGAGAATCTGCCTTCTATTAAGCCAGACAATGAAGGGCTTTCAAAAAGATAAAATAATACTTCCCTTATCGCTATATTTTTCTATGTTTTCAAAAATGCACTCTTTTTCTAAGACTATTTTTTGTACTGACATGGAATAGTTTTATTACTGTCATGTTAAAATAAAAACAAAATGAATAACTTTATACCGAACTTAATGAGCGTTATGTTTAAATAAATATTTAATTTAAATAAAACAAACTTTAAAAAATTTGTTTTAATTTCTGATACGATAAATATCAGTAAATATAACCCATATAAAAAGCCCCATGAGGGCCTTAAGAAATTGTAAGCGGGCGACGTTCCTGACAATAAACATTTGGAACCATTGCCATGGAGCACAGTATAGACTTCAGGTTTTAACAAGAAATCACTGTTTCTCCTCTAATTCACAAAATGGTTTGTAATGGAGACCTCAGCTCCTGCTCCGGGTAAGAAGTCCCCATGTCTGGCTTTCATTTCCCAGAGCAAGGCTGGGGGTTCCAAGCACCCCCGCAGTCCTGTGCGGATGTGGGAGGACACGTCTCCGAGGTAGACTCTCCAGCCCCATCACACTGTTGCCCGGGCGCGCCCGCAAGCAGAGCAGCCGCTCGGATCCTGGCAGGTGAGTTCCCACAGCCTCCACCATGAACTCAGGGTCTGTGTTCGACAGCACAGGAGTGCGTGTGCCGCGATTCCTATGCACCTCTTCCTTATAGTCATGCTGCCCGTCCCCCGCCCCACCTTCTGGGCGCGTAACCCCCTGGGCCGTCCCTCCCCAGGGCGCGGGTCCCTTTGGTGCGTGACCCTCCGCTTGTGGCCACCGCGGATGGGCGGAGCACGCGCTGTGAGATGGGACCAGACCGGGTCACTGTAGTCGCGGACAGGTAGAGCACAGGTAGAGCACGTACAGCTCAAGGTTCTTTTTTGGCTGTTTCCTGCCCCCACAGACTGAGCAGCAAAGAAGGTCTGCACCAAACCCCGGGAATGACGAAGCTTCGCAGAGATACCGAGTCAGCAGGTGGGCGCGCCTCTGCACCCTCGCCCGGCGCCCACTGTGTCCCGGGCCCACCGCGCGGGTGGATCGAGAGCTGAATGCAGTCGTCTGAGAGTCCAAAGGACTCACAACTTTCCCTGTTGCTCATCGAATTCAGGCCCAGTGTGTAGACGAAGGCTTATCGTTCTGATCGCTCCTGCAGTCTCTTTACGCTTTTGGATAGAGATTATTTTCACTCAGTCTTTACTAAGGCATGCAGTTATTTGATTGCCCTACAGGTGCAACTGCGTAGCTTAGAGTCCTTGACCTGAGCTATGAGAATAAAACTTAGAAATCTGTGGACATGTATGGGAAAAGGTTACCTATTTATTTTCACTAATCGGACTGAAAACTAGTATTTCCTTCAACTATTCATGTAGGTAACAAATCATAATCGTATAAGTAACATCCATCTATAAGAATTAGTTATTTCTACATACATCACATCCAAGTGTTGTAGATATCTAGAAGAATTATTTGAGTGCATCATATTTTAAGTCTACAGTAGTTATTAAGCCCCCCTAGATTTTATTATCTCGTACGTATATTCCTTTATAAAATTTTTAAATATTTTAATGACTACATTTCTACTTAGTGTATTTTACTTTATGTATTTAAAAACATTATTCTAAGAACAAGTTGATAGAATTTATCCAAGGATTTCTCGGAACCTCCTCTCACAAAAAAAAAAAAAAACAACAAAAAACAAAAAACAAAACAAACCACAAAAAAACCACACAAAAAACTGAACTAAAAACTGATTTAATTCACCTCTTAGAATCATAGGAATGCAGAAGCAGCAGAAATTCGGTAAAAATACTACAAATATGATTGATTGCCAGGTAGGACAGATTTTCTTCATTATGTTGTTCTAGCTATACATTGTTGGATAACAGAACAATCTGGAGCTTAATGTCTTAAAATAGCAACAGTGATTTATTTTGTACCTGAATCTTCAATGTAGGCAGGGCTCTGGGCGACAGCTTCTCTCTGCTCCGAGTGGCAGCAGCTGGGGAAGCCGGACTGCGGTGGAAACACCCCCTTCTGAGGCGGCTCACTCACCTGGCCACGCTGACCCAAGGCCCCGCGGGGGCTCTCCGCGAGGCGCCTCTGCTCTTCAGGGGCGTCTCTCCAATGGTTGCTCTGGCTCCTAAATGTGTGGTATCTGGATCCCAGGACATTATTTCAGATACTGAATGCTGCTATTCCTTAAGACCAGGCAGGGTCCTTTTCACTCTATTTTGTCATCTAAGCTGTTGAAACACCCAGTGAGGTTCAAGAGGAAGTGACATAGACCTCATCTCCTGCTGCGATGGGGGGAAGGCATCAGATAACTTGCAGCCGGCTTTCATGTATCAAAGATGTGAATACTGATTTCCCTGGGAATTTCTCTTTTCATAGCTTAAGACTTTAACACTCCTTAAAACGAAAACTTTAAAATGGATAATTTATGGTATTTGCAAGTGAAATGCTGTCCTCAGGATGGAGAGACCTGAACTGGCATCAGATTGGCCAACTTCCCTTCCTTTTTCCTTCCTGCTCCTTTTTTTCCACCTCAAGCTTCCTCTTCTCTTTCCCCCATTATTTTGAAACTTCTGTAGCAACAGATGATCAGAACAAGAAAAGGAGGATGAGGAGAAAGAGAAGGAAAGGGGAGTAGGGGGCGGAAAGAGGAAGGCTGAAGGGCTAGAAGAATGGAGGGCATGGGCCAGGGAGGGATACTGGCAATATCGATCAAAGGTAGAAGAGTCCTTTCCCACTGAGACAGCGGCCCACTTACAGGAGTGTGGAAGGAGTTTATAGAAAAAATTGTATTTTTAGGGAAGAAAAAGTTGGGGACAGTGGATATTGATGACACTTTCGTGGTCATTTGCAGACGTGCAAAGCAGTGAAAAATTTAAGCCGTCCGTCGTGAATGTTCCCAGCTGCGGGGGGGCTGGGCAACTGTCTGCCTGTTTCAGTCGGCGCCTATGGCAAGCAGTGTCCTTTTCACAGTATAGTCAGTGCGACTTTTTTTTTTGTTTTTGCATTTTTGTGCTGTTTGTTAGTGATTCTCTGTTTCAAGTGGTTCCTGTACTAAAGTGCTGGCTAGTGTCCCTCAGTGATGCACCATCTGGAGGGAAAGCCCCTGTCGGATGCTTCCTTCAGGCAGGAGTTACAGTGCTGTTGACTGTGAGGTCAGTGTTAGTGAAACGATAATATATATTAAATAAGGTGTCTTTAAACAGAAACACACATAAAACAAGGTTGTGTCTTGATTAGTTGATGAAAATGTGAGCAGAAGCTCAAAGGAACCTAACCTGGTATTTCTCATATGCCCGTGTTTCCAGTTTTGCTGATTCATTGTTCACGGTGACGTCACAGAACCCAACAGCTCCAGCAATGAGAGTGGACTGGTGCGTGTGTGTGCGCGTGCGTGCGTGTGTGTGCGCGTGCGTGCGTGTGTGGTGCATGTGTGTGCATGTGCGTGCATGTGCATGTGTGTGTGTATGTGCGTGTGCGCGTGCGTATGTCTGTGTGTATGTGCGTGCACGTGTGCATGTGCGTGTGTGTGCGTGCATGTGCGTGTGCGTGTGCATGTGTGTGTATGTGCGTGTATGTGCGTGTGTGCATGTGTGTGCGTGCATGTGCGTGTGCGTGCGCGCGTGCCCACACAGTCACTGAAGTGATGAAGTGCCGCACGTTTGTTGGTGGAGATGACAGGTAGACTGTGCGGTGGGGTCTCACAGGACCACCTGGAAGAGTTTCCTGCCGGTTAGTAATGCTTATATTTTGTTAATGAGATTTGAGGTGATTTTTTTCTTTTTTCTCTTTTTTAACTGAAGTCTAATTGACATACAATGTTCTGTTGGTTTCAGGTGTACATCATAGTAATTCGATGTTTTTATATACTATGAAATGATCCCCAGGACAAGTCTAGTTACCATCTATCCCATACGAAGTTATTACCATGTTATTGACTATATTCCCTATCCTCATGACTTATTTATTTGATAACTGGAATAAATTTCGCCCTCCACCAATTTCGCCCTCCTTCCTCTGGTGGCCAACAGTTTGTTTCCGGTATCTAGGGGTCTGTTTCTGTTTTGTGTGCTCATTTGTTTTGTTTTTTAGATTCCACATATAAGTGAAATCGTATGGTATTTGTTTTTCTTTGACTTATGTCACCTAACATGATACCCTTTAGGTCCATCCATGCTATTGTGAATATAGCAAGATTTCATTCTTTTTTATGGCTGAGTGACAGGCCATCACACACACACACACACACACACACACACACACAACTTCTTTATCCATTCATCTGTTGATGGACTTTTAGCTTGCTTCCATATCTTACCTATTGCAAATAATGCTGCAACAAACATAAGGGTGCATATATATTTTTAGATTCGTGTTTTCATTTTCTTCAGATAAATACTTAAAAGTGGAATTACTGGATCATATGGTAGTTCTAGTTTTAATTTCCTGAGGAAACTTCATACTGTTTACCATAGTGGCTGGACCAATTTACATTCCCACCAGCAGGAACAAGGATTTCCTTTCCTCTACATCCTCACCAATACTTGTTATTTTTTTGTCCTTTTGATAATAGCCAGCCTGACAGGTGTGAGGTGATATCTCATTGTGGTTTTGATTTGCATTTCCCTGATAACGAGTGTTGTTGAGTGTCTTTTCATGTGTCTGTTGTCTATGTGTATGTCTTCTTTGGAAAAAGGTCTATTGAAGTGTTCCCCCATATTTTTAATTGTATTATTTGTGTTTTTATATTAAATTATATAAGTTCTTTATTTATTTTGGATATCAACCCATTAGTAGATGTAAGATTCACGAATATTTACAAATATTTCCTCCCATTTGATAGGTTGCCTTTTGTTTTGATGATGGATTTTTTTCACTGTGCAAAAGCTTTTTAGTTTGATGTAATCCCATTTGTTTAATTTAGCTTTTGTCATCCTTGTCTGAGGAGACTGGTCCAAAAAATACTGCCAAGATCAATGTCAAGGAGCTTACTGCCTATGGTTTCTTCTAGAAGTTTTATGCCTTCAGGTCTTATGTTTCAAGTCTTTACTCCCTCTTGAATTTATTTTTGTGTATGGTGTGAAATGTCATTCTGTTTCATTCTTTTGCATGGAGCTGTCCAGTTTTCCCTTTCTAGCATCACTTACTGAAGAGACTGTCTTTTCCCCACTTCATATTCTTGCCTCCTTTGTCGTAAATTAATTGGCCACATGAGCATGGGTTTGTTTCTGAATTCTCTATTTTATTCTATTGATCTGTGTGTCTGCTTTTGTTTTTGTGTGTGCATCTTGAAACCTGTGATTATGTTGCCTCCAGCTTGGTTCTTTGTCCAGATTGCAGCAGCTGTTTGGGGTCTGTTGTGGTTCTGTACAGATTTCAGGGTTCTTTGTTCTAGTTCTATAAAAAATGTCATTGGTATTTGATAGAAATTGTATTGAAATCGTAGATGTTTTGGGTAGTATGGGCTTATTAGCAATATTAGTTCTTCTAATCCACGAGTATAGAATATCTTTCCATTGACTTGTGTCATCTTCAATCTCTTTCATGTATGTCTTCTAGTTTTCAGAGCATAGGTCTTTCACGTTCTTGGTAAAATTTATTCTTACCTATTTTATTCTCTCTTATACAGTTGTACATGGGATTATTTTTTAAGAGGTGATTTTAAGTATTTTCTTTAGAATGTCTTCACTGAAAATTTTACTCTCTGTGTCATTTTTCTGATTAGAAGAGTAGCTATTTTAACTTGGAAAAGAAAACTAAGTTTGAGATTATGTAACAGGTTAACACTTGGAATATGTAAGAGATAACATTTATTATTATCATTTATTTAACACAATTATACTGAGAGCCTACCTTGTGCTAGGTAGGCTAGGTGTTGGGATCCATCGATGAAAAGAAACCTGAAGACCCCTGCCCCTATGGAACACATGTCCTGGTTGGATATGTGGCTCCTGGTAATGGAGTCTAGTTTCCTCATGGCCTGGAGCTGCGCAGAGCTGTCTGGAAAGAACTGCCTCAGCTGGATCTTTGAGTTCAGTCCAGCTGGCCTTAGGCCCCACCCCCCCACCCCTTCCGCCTTCAAGATGGAGACTTTACAGAACACAGAGCTTTACAGAATATTCCCACGGTGGGACGGAGAGAAGTAAGAGTCTTTAAGCCATACACAAAAACATGCAAGGCCCATTAATTTAAAAATAAAAATAACTACCAATTTTTCAACTTGGCATTAACTCTCAAAGATGGAAATGTTTTTAGCAAAGACGGAAGGACCCAATATTTTTCTCATCTAATATCTCATGATAACAAGCTATTAGGTGCATATTGTACCAGGTAAAGGGCACAAGAGAAATTTCTGTCAACTTTCATGTATGTTTGAAAGCAATCATTGGAAAAATTCTACCGTCAACCTCATTTGGATTCTGTCTCTGGGGTGCCACCAGGAACACAGATTCACTCATGAGAAATGTGTTCCAACCAAGCCTCATAAACTTTCACAGAGAAAGGCCGTTGAAAATGAGCTCAAGGTGGCGCCTGGGTGGCTCAGTTGGTTGAGCGACTGCCTTCGGCTCTGGTCGTAATCCCAGAGTCCCGGGATGGAGGCTGGCCTCGAGCTCCCTGCTCCGTGCTGGGCCTGCTGCTCCTTCTTTCGCTCCCCCTGCTTGTGTTCCCTCTCTCGCTGTGTTTCTGTCAAATAAATAAATAAAATATTTTATAAAAATGAGGGCCCCTGGTGGCTCAGTCAGTCGAGTGGCTAACTCTTGGTTCTGGCTCAGGTCGTGACCTCAGGGTAGTGAAAGCAGACCCTGCATCAAGTTCTGTGTGCAGCAGAGAGCCTGCTTGAGATTCTCACTCTGCCTCCCTGCATGTGTGCTCCCCTTCTCTATAAAATAAGTAAATAAATCTTAAAAATATTTTAAAAATAAAAGGTGGATGAGAAAAACAAGAGAGAGGGATGATACTCTTTTAAAAAGAATCCTTCCATACCTGGGAAAATAACCAAGTAGGATTTGTAGAAATTGAAGCTATAGTCCTGGAAATCTCAGTGGAAAAGTTTAACAGGAGACTGAACATAGCTGAAGAGAGAACTGGTAAGCTGGAGACAGATGAAGAATACAGTTCCAAATGACAAGTAGAAGGAGAAATGTGAACAAGGTTAAGAGCCTCAAAAGATCGCATGAAAAAGTCCAAGGTATGTGTAATTTTAAAGATTTTTTAAATTGATTTGACAGAGAGAAACACAGCCAGAGAGGGAACACAAGCAGGGGGAGTTGAGAGAGGGAGAAGCAGGCTTCCCACCGAGCAGGGAGCCCGATGTGGGACTCCATCCCAGGTCTCCAGGATCATGACCTGAGCCGAAGGCAGTCGCTCAACCAACTGAGCCACCCAGGTGCCCCTAAGGTATGTGTAATTTCAATTTCAGAGGTACAAAATAGAGACCAGAGCAAATATTCAAATAGATAATAGAAAAGAATTTTCCAAAATTGATAAAAGAAATAGATCCAAAGATTCAGAGAGCACAATGAAGCCTGCATAGCAAACTTTAAAAGAATTGGCAGAACTTCGAAGACAAAACAAAAAATTAATAGCAAACAAAGAGAAGGACAGATTACTGAAAAGCAATAAATATTAGATTGATCATAGATTCCTCATGTACAGCAATAAAGGACAGGACAGTAAAATACTATCTTCAAACTGTTGAGAAAAAGTAACTATTAACATGGAGCTTTAAAGTACTTAAACCTATCACCAGACACAATATATTAACATTTATAAAATGTTCATGTAAAAACATGTATAAACTGATAAAACTGAGTAATTTATTTCCTCGAAGCTTGAACTTAAGGAACTTCTAAAGACTGTCCTTTTGTATGGAAATTGACCCAGAAGGAAGAACTGTGCTACTATGCAGAATGGGGCTTAAAAACCTGGTAAACCTGGACTGCCAGGTGCAGTTGTAGACGTTGTGTACTGCACAAGGTGTCACATCTGGGGATGCCAGTTACATAGTAGATAGTGTAGTTTCTAGGTTTGTTGGATACTCTGTTATTAGGTGGTGTGTGTAGGAATGCTGCTTTTTCGCAGACGGAGATAAGATTTTTTTGTGAAAGAACTCCTTTTCCTAATTTGCACGAAAATACCATATAGGTCAGTAGCAGCCCTGCACAGGCATGTGGGTAAATCTAAACAAATATTGATCGCATAGAACAGTGGCAATAGAGGTGCTGGTCAATGATATGAAAAAGAAACAAGAAGAAAAAAGTGCTGCATAGAAATGAAATGTAAGAAGCGAGAAGCTGTCAGATTGAAAATATTCTACCGTCCTTTTGTTGTTCCGGAGCACAGAGAGATCTGTAAAGGTCTCCTCAAAAAACCCCAACAACTTTATCGCACGAAGCATTTTAAATTAAAGCAGAAGCACTCATGTGCACCATTTGCCACCCAAAGGATGTGGGTGAAGAGCAGTAGGGAGCATCCAACGCTGGTGGAGGTCGGGAGGGAGGCAGAGATGTGGCGCTCTCCAGCTAGAGCTGCATCTGCCAGGCTCCCCGTTGTGTCTGGCCCCACCTAGCCTCCTCAGCTCTAGGAGCATACCTCCTCCAGTACCACACCTGCGTGCCCAGAAGGCCAACGGGTCAGTAAGCAGCAGCTGACACCCCTGGGCTGGCTCTGGCTGAACTGATCGCTCACAGGAAAAGTAGATCCTTTTTTTAAAAGCAAAAATTACAGAAGTTTACCTAGTTTGTCATTTATCTGAAGTTTAAAAACACGAAAAGTAGGGATATATTCATATGTACGAAAACTATGAATGTCTGTCTGAAATTTATCAATCAACTTTAGGATAATGATTACTGCTAGGGATATGGGAGGAAAATGTGATTGGGGAGAAGTAAATACTGGCGTTCAATTATACTTTAATGTTTTATATCTTATATTGAGTGATGGATGCATGTATGTTCAATTGCATTATTCTTCAGTCTTTTTGATCTATTTGAAATACTTCATAATGAACCAAGGAAAATATGAGTCTTCAGATTGGAAAAGCTCATCATGTACCAAGCAGTGTTAATAATAATGTGTCAACACCTACAAACATCATAACAGAATGACAGAGCATCAAAGATAGAAAGAAAAATCTAAGCAGCATTGGAAGGTAATTGAGAGAAAAAGAGAGAAATAAGAACAAATAACATCAGACTTAAAAGTGACAGCTTTAAATATAGAATTTTGTAAATCTGGGGCACCTGGGTGGCTCAGTTTTTGGGCATCTGCCTTCAGCTCAGGTCATGATCCCGGGGTCCTGGAATCCAGGCCAGAATCAGGATCCCCACTCTGTGGGAGCCTGCTTCTCCCTCTCCCATTCCCCAGCTTGTGTTCCCTCTCTTGCTCTGTCTCTCTGTCAAATAAATAAACAACAACAAAAAAGAATTTTGTAAACCTTCTGAGAGGGAACAAATGTATTTATTCCAATAATTTTGTAACTAAGCTTATTTTGTAAGCTGGTATCAGCAATTACAGAGTGCAAAGAGAATATAAAAGAAATTAATATATTACATAGACCAATGATCAAGGAAAAAATAAAATTGGTAATATAATCCATTCCAACTGCACATATAAGAAGCTGGGAAGCTGCCCTCCATCCTGATAAAGGTAAAAAACTGAAATATCAACACTTGCACTAGAATCCTTAAGAGAGGTGAGGACACAGGGTCCAACTGCCCCCCAAATCACATATAGAAATACAGGGAGTCACAGCTTTGTGGATGCTGACAAACTGATTCTAAAGTTTATATGAAATGACAGAAGACCCAGAAGAGCCATCGTGATATTGAAGAAGTACAAAGTCGGAGAATGGGCACTACCCAACTTTCAGAATTACTGTAAAGCTACAGTGATTAAGACACTGTGGTATTGACAACAGGTAGACAGTAGATCCATGGAATAAACTAGAGATCCCAGAACTAGACCCCTGTAAATACATTCAACTAATCTCTGAGAAAGGATTAAAGGTAATATAAGACAGCAAAGATAGTCTTTTCAACAAATGTTGCTGAAACAACTGAACATCCATATACAAAAAAATGAATCTAGACACAGGTCTTACATCATTCACAAAAACTAACTCAAAATGAATCATAGATCTAAATGTGAATACAAAACTATAAAACTTCTAGCAGACAACATAGGAGAACCCAGATGAACTTGGGCTTGACAATGACTTTTTAGATGACACAAAAGGTATGATCCATGAAGGAAAGAACTGGTAAGCTGGGCCTAATTAAAATAAAAAACATCTGCTCTGTAAAAGGCACTTTCAAGAGAATGAGAAGACAAGTGACAGAGTGGGAGAAAATATTTGCAAAAGTCACAACTGATAAGGGATTGTTACCCAAAACACTCAAAGAACTTTCCAAATTCAACCAAAAGAAAACCAACAACCTGATTAAAAAATAGTTCAGAGACTTTGACACCTCACAAAAAAGATATATAGATGTGAAATAAGCACATGAAAACATCCTTCATGTCAGATATCATCAGGAAATGCTTATTAAAACAATGATGTGATACCACTACACATCTATCAGAGTGCTCCAAATCCAGAATAGGACCACACCAAATGCTGCGGAGTACGAGGAACAGCAGAAGCTCACATCCGTGGCTGGTGGGAATGCAAAGTGATACAGCCACTTTGGAAGATAGTATGGTCGTCTTTACAAAATCAAACATACTCTTATCATATGATCTAGCAATTGCACTTTTTGGCGTTTACCTGAAGGAACTGAAAATTTATGTGCACATAGACACTTGGACATGGATAGTTTATAGCAACATTATTCATAATCGCTCAAACCTAGGCATGACCATGGCGCTCTTCAGTAGTTGGAGAGTAAATAAACAGCGGCATATCTAATGGCCACAATAGCCAAACTATGGAAAGAGCCCAGAGGTCCATTGACAGATGAATGGATAAAGATGTGGCATATAGGTGCATATGTGTGTGTGTGTGCTCGCATGTGTACACACACACACACACACACACACACACACACACACACACACACTGGAATGTTACTCAGCCACCAAAAAGGATGAAATCTTCCATTTGCAATGACATGGATGGAACTGGAGGGTATTGCGCTGAGTGAAATAAATCTGTCAGAGAATGACAAAGACCATGTGATTTCACTCATATGTGGAATTTAAGAAACAAAACATGAAAGTAGGGGAAGGGAAGGAAAAACACCATAAGAGGAAAACAGAGAGGGAGGCAAGCCGTAAGACTCAGACTGAGGGTTGCTGGAGGGGAGGGGGTGGGATGGGGTAACCGGGTGGTGGGCATTAAGGAGAGCACTGGAGTAGTGAGCACTTGGTGTTGTGTGCGACCGATCAATCACTGATTCTACCTCTGAACCTAATAATATACTATATGTTAATTAAATTGAATTTAAATAAAAAATCTTAAAAAGTGTTTAAAAAAACCCCTGATGCATCTAGACAATGAACTCTTATTCAGAAATAAGCTATTAAGCTGTGAAAACTCATGGAGGAACCCTAAGTGCATATTATTAACTGAAAGAAGCTGATTCAAAAAGGCTGAAAATACATAGTATACAATTGCAACTATATGACATTCTGGAAAATTATGGAGAGAGTAAAATGATCCATGGTTTCCAGGGGCTGGGAAGAGATGAATAGGCAAGGCACAGAGGATTTTAGGGCAGTGAAACAAATCTGTATCATGCCATACTGATGGGTAATGTGATTGCACATTCCTACAAACTCATAGGATGGTCAACACCAAGAATGGACTACAGACTTGAGGGACAGCGTGTCAGTGTAGAGTCATCAGTTGGGACACATGTGCTGTTCTGGTAGCGGGTGTTGAAAATGGGGCCCCTGTGAAGTGTGGGGGTGGAAGGTATATGGGAAATATCTGTACCTTCCTCTGCATTTGGCTGTGAGCCGAAAGCTGCTCTAAAAAGAAAAAAGTCCACAAAAAATTGGTCTTCTAATATTCTTAGAAGGTCTACAAAATGCACGTTGTATCTTTGGAGGTTGGGACATTTGAAGTTTATAAACAAAACTAATCCAAAGAGTACAACATTTATTTTAACTGGCCAGCATAATCTTGGCATGAAAAGGGACAAAGGCAACAGAAAGAAATAAATTATATGCCAAATTCACCTATGAACACTAAGGTACAAGTCCTAAGTGAAATACTTGCGAATTCAGCCCTCTAGATACTTCAGTATCATGAAGCACACTTCTTTTTTTTTTTTTTTTTTGAGGATTTATTCATTTATTTTAGAGAGAGAGAGCACGAGCAGGGGGAGAGGCAGAGGGAGAGAGAGACAGTCCTGAAGCGGGCTCCCTGCTGAGCGCGGAGCCCCAGGCCACCTAGATCCCAGGACCCGGAGTTCATGACCTGAGCCCAAATCAAGACCCAGATGCCCAGCTGCTTAACCAACTGAGCCCCCCAAGGACCCCTCAAGAGACACATTCTTCATTCACCCTCTGTAGGTTATCATATACACTCACGTTCGCAGGTCAGTGTCTTCAGGCATGAGTCTCCTGAACCTTTACTCCTACCTAAGGTCACATTGTCAGGTTTATAAGCATCTCAACGTTACAATGTCCAAGACCAGCACTGATCACTCCTGCTTCCTCTTAGGAGTTCCTCCCCTGTCTCCTCATCTTGGTTGATGCACCTCCCTCCTCCCTTCTCTTCAGAGACCTTGGAATCACTCTTGACTTCTCTCTTCCTGTCATGCCCTATATACTTTTCTTTGTTTTTCTAGAAGATATTGTATAGAATTGGTGTTAATTTTTCTTTAAGTATTTGGTAAAAGTCTCCAGTGATACCATCTGCACATGATCATTTCTTTTTTGGGAGCTTTCAAATTACGAACTTAAATTTTCAGTGGCTTTATTCAGATTATCTCCTCTATCTTTGTTGAGTGTGGTTTTCAAGGAATTGATTCATTTATCCTAGGTTGTCAAATTTGTGAGCAGAAGTTTGTAATATTCCCTTATTTTCCTTTTCACGCCTGCAGGATCTATGGCGATTTGTGTGTTCTCCTTTTATTTTTGTCATTCTTCCCAGAAGTTTTTTTTTTTAAGAATCAGCTCTTATATAGAGCACATATTTAAGTATTACTTTTTTCCAATTTTTATAATCTTTTTTTTTTACTTTAAATTTATTTTATTTTTTCAGTGTTCCAAGATTCATTGCCCATACCCCACACCCAGTGCTCCATGCAATACGTGCCCTCAGTACCCACCACCAGGCTCTCCCATCCCCTACCCCTTCCCTCCAAGACCCTCAGTTTGTTTCTGAGTCAAAGTCTCTCATGTTTCGTTTCTTTCCCCAAATTACCCTACTGCCCATTTCCTTTCCTTCTTCTATTGTCCTCTAGGTTACCCCTCATGCACCACAAGTAAGTGAAACCATGTGATACTTGACTTTTTCTACTTGGCTTATTTCATTCAGGTGCTGGGAAAATTGGACAGCTACGTATAGAAGAATGAAACTAGACCATTCTCTTATACCACACACAAAGGCAAACTCGAAATGGATGAAAGACCTCAACGTGGGGCAGGAATCCATCAAAATCCTGGAAAAGAACATGGGCAGGAACCTCTTTGACATCGGCCACAGCAACTTCTTTTAAGTATTACTTTTTAATCCCATTGGAAGTGTTGTATCTTGTTATAAATAAATATATCCTATGTGCATAATATTTTTTGGCAAAGGAGTTTGAGCATATCATTCTATGTCATGCTATTTTTAATTGTTCACTAAATTGTTTCCATTCTTTTTGTTTTCCTTGTATGTATGTGTGTGTGCTTGCCTTCTAATAATTTTGGATGTTCAGATTTCATCTATTTTGAAAAAAACTTATAATGCTATAAAAACTACACCAAAGTTGTATATAATAGCTCAAAATCATTTTTAAGATATCCCTTCGAGGTAATGTCTACTTATTTCCCAAAGTGAAATTTGCATAATTACACATTTGTACTTCTAACTTCCCTTGTACTATACACCACTGGATTTGTGATAATTATATGATTATTTTTCATGTTTGCCTTTTATGATTTTACAATATACAGACACACTTATTAGATAGCTTGTTATTAATAATGTGTTTATTGTCTACCTCGTGTGAAACTTGAGGAAACTGGAGAGCTTAAATTGTTCTGCACACTAAATCTTTCCCTTCATTTCTTGATTTTTATTAGGAATATTGTTTACACTGACATGGTTTTTAACATCTGTAGCTAACATATCCCTAGTTTTAACTTAATTCTATACGTAAATGGGTTTCATTGCTCACCACCAGTCCTTTTACTTTGACCTTTCAATTTGTCTTTTGCAGAAAGATTGTTATTTTGAGGAAAGTTACATTCCGTAATTTTTGCATATTTGATCATGTTTTTGTACGTCATTACTCTGAATGGCAACTTTGCTGAAATAAATTCACCCTAAATTGGTTACATTTTTTTTTC
This sequence comes from Spilogale gracilis, assembly GCA_004023965.1. Classification (NCBI taxonomy): domain Eukaryota; kingdom Metazoa; phylum Chordata; class Mammalia; order Carnivora; family Mephitidae; genus Spilogale; species Spilogale gracilis. The sequence goes on from PITA01028476.1 coordinate 18,723, forward strand.
TTTTTTTTCTTTGATGACTTCAACGACATTGTTTTCTGATATTGAACTTAGTGTGGCCAAGTCTGAAGCAAAGCTGATTCCCTCTCCACTGCATGACGGCATAAATAAATTGGTAAAATAAAGGCAAAATAAAAGGAGAGGCAGATTCCCCAGTGGGTGGGGAACAAGGACCAGGGAGGAGCGCCCCCGCCCTTGTAGAGTTGAGTGGGTGGGACCAAGGACCAGGGAGGAGCTCTTTGCCCTAGTAGAGTTGAGTGGGTGGGACCAAGGACCAGGGAGGAGCTCCTTGCCCTAGTAGAGTTGAGTGGGTGGGGACCAAAGGCCCAGGGAGGAGCGCCCCGCCTTGTAGAATTGAGTGGGTGGGGACCAGGGACCAGGGAGGAGCGCCCCGCCCTTGTAGAGTTGAGTGGGTGGGGACCAAAGGACCAGGGAGGAGCTCCTTGCCCTAGTAGAGTTGAGTGGGTGGGGACCAGGGACCAGGGAGGAGCGCCCCGCCCTTGTAGAGTTGAGTGGGTGGGGACCAAGGACCAGGGAGGAGCACCCCGCCCTAGTAGTGTTGAGTGGGTGGAGACCAAGGACCAGGGAGGAGCTCCTTGCCCTAGTAGAGTTGAGTG
>PITA01028477.1:9312-19432 GCA_004023965.1 Spilogale gracilis
GAGGCTGTCATTTCCGTAACTGTTGATTAATGCTTCCATGCTTCCAACACAGGCCATTTTCCAAGTAAGCATCCTCACTGGCATTCTGTTTCCAAGTTTTCAGAAAGGTAGTTAAGATTTCCCTGCACAATAGATGATACTCAAAGATGCCTTGGTTTGATGACATTTTCAGAACAAAATGAGAAGGAAAACTTATTTTGAATCTATCTGGCCCCAAATTACCTTAATGAGGCTACAAACACAGATCACTTTGGGGAAAATAATGTGTTAAAGGAGCTAAAACCATGGGGCGCCTGGGTGGCTCAGTTGGTTAAGCGACTGCTTTTGGCTCAGGTCATGATCCCGGAGACTCAGGATCAAGCCCCACATCGGGCTTCCCGCTCGGCAGGAGGCCTGCTTCTCCCTCTCTCAGTCCCTCTGCTTGTGTTCCCTCTCTAGCTGTGTTTCTCTCTGTCAAATAAATAAAATCTTAAAAAAAAAAAAAAAAGGAGCTAAAACCCAAACTGAAGCAAACCTTCAAACCAGATTAATCCACATAATTCCTCCCTCCCTCTTGGCATGGATGTCAGATTTACTAAGAGACTCAAAGTACAGAGAGATCAAGGGCAGTTGTTTGGAGATATTTTACCTGTCATGTTCCCACATCACCATCTCTAAAGCATAGGGTCCCAACACTACTGCATTTGATAATCACCTAGAGAACTTAAAAAAAAAAAAAAAAAAAAGGCTACTAATAGTTTGACCCTCCCTCCCAGAGATTCTGATTTAACTTGCCTGGCTGAAACACAGGTATTGGTAGGTCCTAAAAGTTTCCCAGGTGATTCTAATGAGCAGCCAGGGGTGAGAACCATGGTTCTAAAACCTCTTAAAAGGGAAGCAGCTTTATGCTGTAAAAATAAAAACCCTCTCAAGAGAGGAAGGAAACAAATGAGCCAAGCAGCCACCAAACCTCCCAGCCTCACCCCTCCTTGCCAGTGGGAACCATTACCTTCATTTTGCAGGTGGGGACAATGCATTTCTGAAAAGGCAAATGTGTTGACTAGAAAGAAAGCGATAGCTCTGGGGTGGGGCAGCCTGGTGTCTAGCACCTACTAGCCACACCACTCTCTTGGGTTCATTTCCAAACCCACTTCCTCCTGCCATCTTCCCTTCACAGGAAGGCCCGCAAAGAATACTGAGCAGGCATGAGCTTGCTGGACATCCAACATCATCCTACTTCCCTGCTCAGGAACCTTCCAGGGCTCCCACTGGCCAGAGAATAAAAACCAACTCCTTAGCCTAGCTTCCATGTTCTGCTATCACCCAACCAAAGTGTCCTAACTCTTCCTTCCCCTCAAACCCTCCTCGACTCAGTCAGATTTGGTGTGTCCTAAGCATCCCTTACTGACTCCCCCTTTCTCGGTTATACCAAGTCAACACCTGGCAAGGTCAGTTATTTAATCCTGTTACTGCTATTTCCATCCTATGTCTACCTACGTCTGGAGAGAGTAAGTTCTTCAAGGGCTAGAATCGCATATTTCTTTGTATTGCAAACAGCACGCAGCACAGGGTCAGGAATGTAATAGAAGTACAGCAAATACTCACTGCTGGGAATGTGTTAACTGACTGCTTGCTCCTGTGGGAAGGAGGAAGCATGTTGCTTTTTCACCTACAGCTACATATACGAAAAGTCAAACAGCATGCTCAAGAAAATCTCATGGGGGGTGGGGACATGGGTGGAATAGGTGAAGGGGATGAAGATATAAAAACTTCCAGTTATAAAATAAATAGGTGGGGCACCTGGGTGGCTCAGTGGTTAAGCGTCTGCCTTCGGCTCAGATCATGATCCCAGGGTCCTGCAATCAAGCCCCACATCAGGCTCCCTACTTTGCGGGGGGAATCTGCTTCTCTCTCAATCTCTGCTCCTCCACCTCCCTCTCATGCTCTCAGAGTTGTAAGTCAACTCTACTTAAATAATAAAAAAGAATTATTTTTTAAAAAAGAAAGTCTCCATCGATCTTCCAAGCCCTGACTTATCATCCCTTTATAAAGCCAATATTCAAACCCATGGCATCACACCGCACAAGGGCCACAGCTCATGGGTAGTGGACAGCATCACCTCAAAGGACAATAAGGCTGCCAAGGCAATTCTCAGCTGCAGGACTTCTGCTCAGCTCATCAGCAACCTGCCTGCCTGCTTACAATTCTTAATATTTCACCTAGAATTAATGATTACTCCTTACTCTACTAAATATTCATTACTCATTACTGTTTCATTTGTAGATTTTCGGTGCTGAAATGTACCTGTGTTTTATTCTCATTGCTGTTCACTCCAATAATGTGCAAAACCTGCCCCCAAACCAATGAAAGCACCAGGGTTCTAAAAGGCATTTGATGGGGGCGCCTGGGTGGCTCTGTCGGTTAAGGGTCTGCCTTCAGCTCAGGTCATGATCTTAAGGTCCTGGGATCAAGTCTTGCATCAGGCTTCCTGCTCAGCTGCGAGTCTACTTCTCCCTCTCCCTCTGCCCCTCCCCACTTTATTTATTTTTAAATAAAATCTTAGGCAGGATGAGTGAGGCCAACTGTATCTCCTTTTCAACCAAGTGAAATAAATCTCGTTTAAAATCTAAAGAAATCAAAGAACTCTGGGCTTCACCTTTATGCAAAGCAAGTTCTCCAGTTTCTACTCTGTGTTCCCAGAAGGGGCTAGAACACATCATAAACATGCTTTGATGCCTGCAGTGGGATGCCACCACCTTACTGAGCATGCTTCTTCCTTCTCCAGGCTTTTGAAGTCCAAGCTCTCCTCTGTGGGACAGTCTCCTGCCCTGCCTGGGGAGCTGGTCTCCACGCCCGACTTCAAAGACAGTCCATGTCTCAGCTGGGAGAAACACTACACAGCAGCACTCAAAAATCCTTTCAGCCGCAGACATGACTAGAGAATGAATGTGGCATTTTAAACTGCAGTTTCTGGGGCATTCTGTCGTACAAGGACCCTTAAGGGATGCTAAGGGAAATTACATAATGTGCTAAGATGGGAACCCATGAATTCCATCTTACGTCAAAGCAAAGGAGGAAAAACCCTCAAAAATCTCAGGCTCAATTCAATAGCAATTAAAAATGAAATATGACTTCAGTAATCCTCAAATTTCTTGGGCCAATGCCCTAAAAGTGTAGAAATAGATGCAGTGAACATAATCTCCAAGAACAACTATTTATCTGGCTGGCTAGAAAAGACAGTAATTGCACAAACTCCGATCTGGTTGGAAATAATGATGTTCGAGGGGGCTCTGATATCTGACAGCTAGTACTGAACTGAGTACCAGCCACGAAGGAAATGTTCCTCTTCCTGGGGCCACTTCTCTGCCTCCCTGCTCTGTGCCACCGCCCCAAAGCCTTCTGGAGGCTGATGTGCTGATCAGCCACACTGTGCGGCCCTCCCCCATGCCACCAATGCAAGTCCTCTGGGGGAGAGGGCCTGGCTTTCCAGTCACAGAGACCCAATTCAAAGCCCAGCTGCCACTTACTAGATTTGTGACCTAACTTTGCTGAGCCTAAACTGCTAAACCCTCAGTTTATTATCTGCAAAATCATACCTTTCCAACGGGATGGCAGTAAATATGGGAGGAGATTGAATGCCTACAGCACCCAGCCCAGAGGCCAGCTTTTAACTTAGTTTTCTCTCCTGCTAAGAAATAGCAAAGACAAGGTGTGTACAGGTAAGAGCACCAGGGCGCTGAGCAGCCAGCACAGGAGACGGCACAGCACTGCCAAGAGCATGAAGGGAACAACAAAAAGCAGCCATCCCCTCCGAACACAGAGAATAACTGTTATCAGTCTCTTGATTTCTGACAGCTAGCACCATTACTCCAGCTTCTCTTCCCACATTTGTTTATCTACCTAATTTTTTAAAAGATTTTATTCATTTATTTGACAGAGAGAAACACAGCCAGAGAGGGAACACAAGCAGGGGGAGTGAGAGAAGGAGAAGCAGGCTTCCCTCCGAGCAGGGAGCCCCATGTGGGTCTCGATCCCGGGACTCTGGGGTCATGACCTGAGCCAAAGGCAGACGCCCAACAACTGAGCCACTCAGGTGCCCCTGTTTATCTACCTATTTCTTTTCAAGATTTTATTTTTAAGGGGCAACTGGGTGGCTCAGTGGGTTAAACGACTGCCTTCAGGTCAGGTCATGATCCCTGGATCCTGGGATTAAGCTGGTCCTCAGGCTCCCTGCTCAGCGGGGAGCCTGCGCAGGGAGCCTGCTTCTCCCTCTCCCTGTGCCAGCCACTCCCCCTGCTTGTGCTCTTTCTCCCTCTGTCAAAATAAATAAATAAAATCTTAAAAAAAAAAAAAAACCACGATTTTCCTTTTAAGTAATCTCTACACCCAACATGGGGCTAGAACCCACAACCCTGAGATCAAGAGTCACATACTCCACCAACTGAGCCTGCCAGGAACCCCCGCTAAATCCACTTTTAAGGAAAGTAAGTAAAAAGCCTCACCCTAAAAAAAAACCGATATCAACAGTAAGAAAATGGTTATGTTGCTTATGGTGTAACCATGTAGTGGAATACAACGTATGCCTTTAGAACCGTGTATTAAAAGAATTTTTCATGACACAGGACAATGTGTATGCTATAATGTCAAATAGTCTAAAAGGATAAAAAACTGTGATAACATTAATAAGAAGAGGGAACTACAACAAATGTTAACAGTAGTTATCTCTGGGGTGAAATTATGTGTGGTTTAAATTTTCTTAGCTATTTTTTTCGTATTTTTTATGTTATCCTCAATGAGCATATTTTACTTTCCTAATCAGGAAAAACTTTTCAAAAGTTTCTTGGTCTGCTACACATGTAATTTAAAACATGCTACTTTCAAACAAAGAATCCTGAGTGATAACGACTGAGATTATCTGAGCTCGGATAACAGCACAGTACTTACCCGTGATAAATGCTATCATCTTTTTTCCTTTGGCAAGGGAACTTTCAGTCATTTTATGACTCACCAGCACGTCTACTGTGCTGGGGAGATTGGAAAAACAGAAGATAAAAGTCATACAAATTAACTCTTCTATTAGTTTCAGGGGTGGTAAAATATTTGGTGGTGGGAAAAGCGCTTGAAACTATAGGGAAGTCAAGCTAGGGAAGTCCCAGTGGCTTCAAAGAGAAGAATCGCTCAGCATCATGAAGGATGAGGGAGGGTTGACTGCACAAAAATTTACTATGCGTCTCCTAAAAGCACCCTGGTGTCCTCCTGAGACGCTAGTGTAGTGACCCGCCACGCATGCGGCCACAGACCTCTTCAGAGCTGGCTACGTTGGTGGAGCATTTACTGGTCTGTTGCTCAGCCTATCCCAAGTCCCCGCAGTGCCTGGAGGTTCGTGTCACTATCCCTTCTTACATCAGAACCCCACTTCTCAGAAAGGGCAGGTGCCTTAAACAAGGGCACTCAGCTAGGAAGTCAGGAGAATGCACTACACCCCAGGCCCATCTGACCCAGGGGCGCAGCACTTCTTACCCTCCACGGCCTGAGGCAGGACACTTAACACATCCCACACCGCTCATTTTGCCAGAGAGGACAGCGAAATAGGCAGAGCCAGTCCCTCAAGTGAGGAAGAAGCCCAGAGAGAGTGAGGGGCAGCCTGCGGACCACAGGAACCCAGCCTAGGGAACAGGAGTTGAAACAGGTGCAGAGTTCTCAACACACCTCCCGACCCCATCTCCTGACTCGAAGACCTCTGTGCTCAGCAAGCCGCCTTCTCCCGCACATTCACCAGCTGCAGGCTGAACGTAATCGGACCCAGCAGAGAAGCTATGCACAAACGTGAAACTTCTTTTCTCTTCCCAATGTTAAATAAGCCCCCCATGAACACAAGGCAGGTTCCACAGCAGCAGAGAGAAACATTTTCAGATGTCCTGAAGCAGGTGTCAGGCTGGCGGAGTGAGCGCCTGGCAATGCGAACGGTGGTCAACTTCAGTTGTCCAGAATGCAACAGGGCCTTTGCTGAGGCCGCTCTGCTCCCCACTAAGCTCCCATTCAACTCCAGCAACAGCTGTACCTCTTCCCTGTCCTTACTACCAGAAACCATGAAGGCTCTGGTTCTCAATGGTCACAAAGCCCCACTGGCTGCGGGGTGGCCCGTCCTCTGCTCCGCTCAGCTCTTCTCCCCCTGCCCAGCAGTCTGGAGAGAGGCCTGACCTAAGGCTGTTGAGGCCCAACGGTGTGGCCACTGACTGAGGGACTGCAGTTTCAGTTCTATTTAATTTGATTAAATTCAGGTAGTCTGAGTGGCTAACTGCAGCCACTGGACAAGAGCCCTATAGACTCTGCAGATAAACACATGAGATACTGATGGAAACGTGAGCACAGTAAACGTAGTGTGCTATGACTTGTTTTTTGTCCCCCACTTAATATAAGACAAGCAGCAACCACACAGCTGGATATTAATTGACTGTCTGTACCTGGGCTGTCCGGTATAGTAGCCACAAGCGGGATGTAGCTATCGTGCACTTGACATGTAGCTAGTCCCAACTACGGTATGTTGTAACTGTACGAAGCACATCAGATTTCAAAAACTTTTTATGACATAAAGAACATAAAACATATTAATAGTTTTTATACTGATTATCTACTGAAATAATATTCTGGATATACTGGGTTCGGAACAGATTAAATTCATTTCACCTGTTCCTCTTTACTTTTCTAATGTGGCTACGAGGAAACTTACACAAGTGTTTTGTACAGCACTGCCCTAAAGCCTCCACTGCATGTAATGAACCAACTCCACGCCTCTGCAGCCAGAGTGGAAGAACGGAGAAAATGGCAACCCAAATCAGTGTCTGCTTCTGTGGTTTGGGGGAGAACATCTAACTCATCCTCGTCTAGGCCTAGACTTCATGGTGCCACCAATAGGTCCACTGCTCTGGGGGCCCTAATGACAGATCAGGCCAGGGATGGCTCAAAGTCCACTGGCCTACAAACCATTCTGCAGCCCCCAACCCTACAGCTTGGAGCAAGTTACTGACCCTCTCTGCATCCCATTTTCTTCCAACTGAAAAATGGAGATAATAGTGAACTCAATCCAGAGTTGTCATGAGAATCAGGTAAGAATCTAGAAGAGTTTGGGCAATTTCTTGTTTAAAGTTAAATATACGTTTACCATATGACTAAAAGCAATTCCATTCTTAGATATCTGTCCAGGAGAAATGAAAGTCTGTCCACATGCAGACTGGTACCCAACATGCATAGAAGCTCTGTTCACAACAGCCCCAAAGTGGAAACAACCCAAATGTCCACCAGCTAGTGAATGCATAACAAAAGATGAAATACTACTGGGCAGTAAAAAGCAACATGTGACAACATGAAAGAATCCTAGAGCTTTATACTAAGTGAAAGAAGCCAAATGCAAACCCTTATACCCTATAAGATGCCATTGATATGTATGTCATTCTAGAAAAGGTGAAATAGGGGCGCCTGGGTGGCTCAGTTGGTTAAGCGACTGCCTTCGGCTCAGGTCATGATCCCGGAGACTCGGGATCAAGTCCCACATCGGGCTCCCTGCTCGGCGGGAAGCCTGCTTCTCCCTCTCTCACTCCCCCTGCTTGTGTTCCCTCTCTGGCTGTGTTTTTCTCTGTCAAATAAATTTAAAAAAAAAGAAAAAAGAAAAAAGAAAAGGTGAAATGACAGTAACGAAAACCCACCCAGTATCTGCCAGGGATCAGAGGAAAGGGGCCTCAAGAAAGTATCTGGAGTGATGAAAATGTTAGCAGTGGTCACATTCATCCAATTTAGGAAATGAGATAAGAGAGAACTTACCACAGGGCTGGGCCCCACGTGTACAAAGTGCTTAAACAATGCTAGCTGATGTCATGGCAAGTGCCACTGCCCGAACTTTCTAGAACCAGACTCAGACTCACGGTCTTCCTGAGTAAACCAGCTACTGCTCGCTTACCCTCAACTGTTTCTCTGTTCTTTTCTGGTGCCTCTCTTTCAGCCATTGCCTCTACCTAGTGGACTTCTCTATTGCGTTCCTACCTCTCTCTAGTCCTTCTCTCCCCACTGTCACTGACCTGATGTGGCCTTTCTAACTCCACTGCTTCATTACCGCCCTGGACTCTCCTCTCCTCTCCCTTCACGCATTTCACAGACCCCTACTCAACACCAGCAAATTAAGCTTCCTAAAAACCACTTCCACATGCTATATACCTAACAAGTCCCTCACTGCTGTTCAGATCCCTGAGCTTGGCCTCCAAGGGACCCCACAGCTACCCCAAACTCCCTTTCCCGTCTTTTACCCCCCACCAGAATCCTCCATGAGAGATCCTTTTGAAATGAACACACAAAGGCAGGGACCACATCTGTCTCGCTCCAGGAGCCTACCACGGTGCCAGGAACAAGGGGCAGCAGCATCTGCTGAATTAACTGAAGTCTGGAAATGCAACCTAGCCTGAGAGAACAGAGCTAGTCTTTCTTTAATGTTTTAAACTGAGATCCTTATGGTGGGTGAGTAAGGGTTTACAACAGAATGAACTAGAGTCTCCAGAAGGATTTATGTATTAAAGGCTACAAGGCTTCTGTTTGCATTTCTAATTTTTAAAAAATACATCAATAAAACAATTATTTAAATATTTTCTTCCTTCCTTCCTTCTTCCTTCTTCCTTTTCTTTCTGAGTGGCTCAACTGGTTAAGCCTCTGCCTTCAGCTCAGGTCATGATCCCAGGGTCCTGGAGGCAAGTCCCTCACTAGGCTTCCTGCTCAGAGGGGAGTCAGCTTCTCCCTCTGCCTGCCACTCCTCCTGCTTGTGCACTCTCACTCTTTCTCTGACAAATAAATAAAATATTTTAAAAATAAAAATACATATATTCTCCCTTTAACCCAGAACAGACTAAGGGCTTCTAAGTGTACACATAGGAAACATGGAGCCAATCACAGAAATCAGATGAGTGTTTCATGGTTTATTTGGTTTATTGGTTTATCACGGTTCGGGCCACTACATAGCTTTTTAATTGATTTTGCTCTGAGTCATACATGGTTTCATTTACACCCATTCCATTAATGGACCATGACTAAAAATAGGCTGTTAGCAGGAATGTCAATGGTAAAATATGAGTTAAGTGAGAAGTTAGTGAGAAATACGAGACATAAGAACCATCATAAAATTGGTAATTCTGCAAATTGTCTGAAGATAGATGCTCATTATCAGTGTCTTAAGCTGTATTTATCTTATCACAATTCGCACTGCCTCTTGTATTTCAAAAAACAATGCAATTCAGGTGCCAAACATTAACATTTTTTAATAATGTACTGATCTGAATAAAATGTTTTTTTAATTCAAAACCACTTCCTTATGATTCAGTAGTACTATGAAAGGAGTCTGCAAGTTCAAAAGCCTAGGGAGTGCTGATTTAGAACCTGTTCTCTGAGAGGCTGTTGAGCCCAAAGCCCCGGGAAGGACCTGGGGGGCTGGAGCCACTCCCACTGCCCCCTCAGGGCTCCCAGGAGGGCAGGCACTTTCAACACCTTACCTCCCCTCTGGTTTATATACCTGCCTCCTCTACCAGGATATAAGCTCCCTGCTTCATTCATCTTTTTATCTTTTTTTAAAAAATATTTTATTTATTTATTGAGAGAGAGTGAGTGAGTGAGAGAGAGCATAAGAGGGGAGAAGGTCAGAGGGAGAAGCAGACTCCCCGCAGAGCTGGGAGCCCGAAGCGGGACTCAATCCCAGGACTCCAGGATCATGACCTGAGCTGAAGGCAGTGGCTTAACCCACTGAGCCACCCAGGTGCCCCTCATCTTTTTATCTTAATACACGGCCCAGTGCCCAGCTCACAGGAGACTCCTCATAGGTGCTTGCTAGGGTTCCCGACACCAGAGGCCTTCCGACAAGGAGGCAGCTCAGTGCTTCACAGAGTGAAAGGCATCCCAACCTGGTGTCTGTGCCCACAGCCTGCCCGGGGGGAAAGGAAGTCAGCGGGGCTATACAGAAGAGAAGTGCATTTCTCAGGAAGCAGTGTTCTGAAAGGTCTGCTGCCCCCCCAGCCCGCCCCCTCACAAACGTGTTGGCATGGTCTACTTGGCAGGGGAAAGAACAAAGCAAAGGGCCTTCTATCCTGCCCCCCCCCCCCCGCCGCCACCT
>PITA01028478.1:0-19328 GCA_004023965.1 Spilogale gracilis
TGAGTTTGAGTAGTTCTTTATAGATCTTGGATACCAGCGCTTTGTCTGTAGTGTCATTTGCAAATATCTTCTCCCATTCTGTGGGTTGCCTCTTTGTTTTGTTGACTGTTTCCTTTGCTGTACAGAAGCTTTTTATTTTGATGAAGTCCCAGAAGTTCATTTTCGCTTTTGTCTCCTTTGCCTTTGGAGACGTGTCTTGGAAGAAGTTGCTGTGGCTGATGTCAAAAAGGTTACTGCCTATGTTCTCTTCCAGGATTTTGATGGATTCCTGCCTCACGTTGAGGTCTTTCATCCATTTCGAGTTTGCCTTTGTGTGTGGTGTAAGAGAATGGTCTAGTTTCATTCTTCTATATGTAGCTATAAGACGTCACTTTTATGATTCAATTACAAAAAGACTATAACTTCCATAGTGGACACTCTATTTTGCTTTCTTGTTTGCTCTGTGGGAAGCCAGGTGCCATGGTGTGAGCTGCCCTACCAAGAGGCCAACATAGGAAGCAACTGATAGAGCCAGCAAGGAAATGAGGTTCTCGATACAGCAAGGGACCAGTTCTTGACCCACCCATGAATGAGCATATGCTCCTCAAATCAAGTTCAGATGAAATGACCGCCCTGAAATGACAACGCATAGTTGGGGCCTTGTACGAAACCTTAAAATGGTAGCAGCAAGCTAAGCCATGTGTGGATTCCCCCAAAAAAACTGTGAAATAGTAAATATTTGTTGTTTTAAGCCACTAAGCTTTGGGGTAATTTGTTACCTAGCAAGAAGTAACTAATGCAATTGACAGTGCATGACATTACCTCCTACCAACCAAGTTCTTTGTATGCTCTAGTGCATTTCATCTTCACGAGGACCCACAAGTGACTGATACTATTCTCCTTCTATAGATAAAGCAACTGTGCATCAGAAGGGCTGGGTAACTTGCCTAAGGTCACATAGCTAGAGGCAGAATAGGCTTTGACTTTAGATCTGCTCAACCCCAAAAGCCAAGCTGGACTTGATTTGCATAATGTGGTGGAACTGAGATTGGAACATAGTCTTCCTAACTTCAAAGCCCATTTTCTCCCTATTTGTCGTAAAAACAACAACAAACCAAAACCGAGCAGGCACATCAATCCACCGGAAAAGAATGTTGAGATGAAACTGAGCAACACTGGGTGTGAAGCACATGATGCCCAGGGCTTGCTGCTCTTCCTTCCAGATCCTCATCGACAGGAGAAACCCTTGCAGCTAAACACTGTGTCATTGTTACTCCTCACAAAATCAGTAAGCCCGCATCTAATTGTATGAGTCAGCGAGGGCAAGGCAGCCGTAAGAAAATGCCACAGTCTGGGCTGCTCCAACAATAGACTTCTTTTCTCACAGTCCTGGAGACCAGAAGTCTGAGCCCAAGGTGACAGAAAGGTCAGTTTTTGGCGAGACTTCTCTTCCTGGCGTGTAGACGGCCACCTTCTCATGGGTCCTCACACGGTCTTCCCCTGTGTGGACAGAGAGTGGGCGCTGGTGTCTCCTACAAGGACCCCAATCCTCTTGGGCTATGGCATCACATTAAGCACCTTGCTTCACCTTAGTCACTTCCCTTGTAAAAGCTCTACCTCCAAACATCATCCTTTTGGGGGTTAGGGTTCCAACTATGAATCTGGCAGGGGTGAGGGACAATGAATTCCCTAACACTAACCAACACTCCTTTCTCAACCATTCTGTCGAAAGCCACGTAGGGAGAACGCCTGCTGGTTCCCAGGGCACAAGCCATGCAGCCTCTGGGACATCCCATTCTCCAGTCAGCTCCTTGCTCCTGACACACCCGGAGACCCTAGTGGCCCCTGCATGGGATGCCTGCACTTAGGGTATATGGAACACTAGGAAGTCCAAAAATTCCAGCTCCTTCATTTCACGGATGAGGACCCTGAGGCTCAGAAAATTAAAATGCTCAAGGTCACAGAGCTGGTAGTGTCAGGACAAGGGCTGGGTCCATGTGTCCTAGTCCCAGCTCCATTCTCCTTCTCTTTAGCCAGGTTGGGAGATCGGTATCCTGAGAAACCCTTGGAAGGAAAACAAATCCTTCCAGTCCTCTGGCAGGTGGTGTGTGTGTGTGTGTGTGTGTGTGCGTGTGTGTGTGTGTGTGCGTGTGTGTTGGTGAGCAGCACAGGTCAGCTCAGCTGGCGCCTTTGGCTTCCTCTCGTGGGCCCCCACTTCCTAGACAAAAGCCTCTCTGGCAGCCCACTAGATAAGGCTTGGCCACCTTTTTCTGAAAAGGACTGTTAGTAAGTATCTTAGGCTCTGTGGGCCATATGGTCTCCGTCACCACCACTCGACTCTGCCTCTGTAGCTTGAAAGCAGTCCTGGAGAGGATGTAAGCACATGGGTCTGGCCATGTTCCAATATAACCTTATTTACAAACACACAACAGGCTGGATCCGGCCCAAGGGGTGGAGCCCACAGATTTCCTGCCACCAGGGTGCTCCCCATGTCCCCCACAAAGTGACCTGACAAAGGTCACTGGAGCATGGGCTCACCCACCCCTTTTCTTATCTCACTTGGCCAAGTTCTAAAGATTCTAAAGCCAAGACTCAGGGATATGTCAGCTCCCCTTCCCCTGCCTCTGGGCCTCAGTGTCACTCTCACTGCCACCACCAGCAGCGCTGTCATTATCCCCTCCCGCCAAGCCCTGCACCAAACATGCCCCCTTCCTGGCATGAGCACATTCAATCCCCTCCATAAGGGCACAGAGAAGCAGGCATTGCCCCCCACCTATCAGGCGCGTTTACTGAGTAACTTTTCCAAGGGAACTGGGACAACTCACTGATGATTTAGACCTGGCTCTCCTGATTTGTAAAGTCCAAGTTCACCACAAATTCTCCACTAGCTCCTAAATAGGTGGTTTTACATTAACACAATGTGAAAAATTTACCAAAGTGAAAAGGACAAAGTAATGGGTTGAACCTCTTACTCCTAGTTATGGGCTTGGGGACCTAGAGCCCAGAACACTAGGTCAGTGGTCACCGGAAGGGTGCACATCAGACACTCCTTTTGCACAATTTTGGTCCAGCCCCCTGAGATTCTGATTGCACACACACAGAGATCCACATTTAGAACAGCACCCAAAGTGATTCTGGTGTCAGTGTTCTGGGATCATTGAGATGCACCACAATTTCTGAGATCCTACTGGAAAGCCCTGCAATCAGACTTGATATAATTAAGATGCTTTACAATGCCCAACTCCAGGCTCTGTGTCCTCTGGGTGATGCAGGGGCACCACGGCTCTTGCCAACATGGCGCTGCTGATGACATGACATTACACTCCTTAGAAAGCATGACTGTCCCACATGAAGTCTAGCCCCAGGAGAATGGGAGACAAGAGCTCTGCTTTTTTTTTTTCTTTTTCTTTATCCATTCCTGTGTCCTTCAGCCCAATTCCTGGCATGTCCATGCATACCAAATGAGTGAATTTATCAGAAACCTTTAGAGCCTCAAAGTGGACATTTCTAGCTTCACTGGGGCTTTGGAGGGGAAGAAAGGGGATCATCTGAATTTCATATAATATCCTAATAACCTTCTGTAATATCACAAATACAGACTAGTAAGAGATGACTCCATTTAGCATGTGAAGAACTGGCCTCTATGGGGATGTGGAGGTAAAGCAAATTCTGCACACACGATTTTCTCTGTTTGGTGAGCGGGGCACTCCCAGATCTCCCTTTGGGCAGTGTCTTAACTACAGTGAGGGAGGCAGTGAGAGCTCTGTTTTGGAAGGTGTTCTGGTCTTTTCAAGCTGACAACTTGTTTGCTTTTTGGTCAATTCTCAGTCATCTGTTCCAGACCTTTTCTTTCCAGAGGTGTCCCACTCTCCCCACAAATGAGAAATGAATGCGCCTTTGCAGTTTTGCAGGGGCAATGCATCATTCTGAGCAGACGCCAGGCTCATCGGCTCACACTGCAAGCATGCTGTGAAGGCTTAATGGGGACCAGTGGATTTCTCCAACCTGACTTCTCATCTGGTGGATATGGTTTATGCAGGGGCAGTAGAAAATGAGTAATGTCATGTAGTTCCATGAAGATACTTGTTCTAATCAAATATTTCAGGGTCCACTGTTCCAAAGCTCGTTATGATATGTGCTGTGGGAAGAAATGGTATGTGTGTATGCATAGAACAGATCGGGTTTATCTCTCCTTCTATTAGAATAATGGAAAATACAGCTCAGACAAAGACAGAAAACAGGTCAAGATGTCCCATCTGTGACACAGAATAACCTGTGGCTTAGGATATTTCATATAAAGACTTAAGCCTGCTAAATCCCCAGTACTTAGGAGCACAGCTGTTGGAATGTAACTCCACTACTCCTTAGCTCTGTGGCTTTGGTACAAAGCCATAACCTTGGTAAGTCTCAGTATCCTCATCTGTAAAATGGAAGTAGTAAGTACTTCTCTCACTGGCTGGTTGCAAAGACAAAATGAAATAAGATATGCAAAAGTGCTTATACGCCTGTATGTATAGGTGCTCAATAAATGTTAGCTTTCTATTAATTAGGTCTTCATTCAGAATTTGTTTGTGAAATGCCTTCTCTGCACCAACCTGACACCTCTTGCCTAACAGGGTCAGGCAGGTAACATGCTACTTAGTGATAGGCACCAGGGTGTGGGGTAACAACAGGGCACACACAAATTGTTTTACCAACCATCCTCTGAGCTGTATGAGGATTGAGGTGTGGGATGTAAGGATTGGCATGGGAGTCCTGATGACTAGAGGAATCTGGACGAAAGGCAAAGAGCGATTAGTGCAGACCTGATGGGGTCAAGGCATTTGGGGGTGAGATGCAGTGGGACTCCTTTAGGACCAAACAGAACTCTGAAACCACCTTTCTTGCTCTCATATTAGTTAGTAAAGGCTGGGTAAGGAGTGGTTTTACAGGCGACCATTATTGTCTTTGCTATAAAAGGTTTCCTAGCTTGAGATTGTTGCATGGGATGAGGAGGGCTTCTGGGACTCCAGAACATTTATGCAAAACAGCGTACAGTAGTGCAGGTTGAAAAGCTCATAAATTTCATCCCATTCTCAAAGGGACCCAGGATGTGAAAAGGATTGGACTGCTTGTCTCCATGACTCCTAAGAAGAGCAACCACACCCTTTTTGTCTGATGTCCTTGCATAACTCTGAGCAGTGCACCCTTTAACCCTCCAAGCTGTCTAGATAACTTTATGGCCACCCAAACTATCAGATCCCTACCTCACATCTCCTTCTGATACATGTGTACCTCTCTTAGATGATCTTCAGCCCTAGATTGAGAAGAAGGGTCTAGAACTCTATTCAAATGGGAAGTTGGGACCACTGGTTATATTGCTCATTAACTGTCTAGGATAAGGTCCCCAGGTAGGACCAGACTGCTGAAAAAGGGACAAGAGTGACTCTACTTTAGGAATGAGAGGTAAGTTTTTAGAAGATTCCTTCCAACATGCTGGAGAACATCTTTCCAGTCTTTTCCAGAAGTCCCCTTTCCCATATTGCCTCATTCCCCAGACTGATAATTTGACATTGAGCCCATTAGGGCAGTAGGCAGGACAAAACAAAACAACAAAGCACC
This sequence comes from Spilogale gracilis, assembly GCA_004023965.1. Lineage (NCBI taxonomy): Eukaryota > Metazoa > Chordata > Mammalia > Carnivora > Mephitidae > Spilogale > Spilogale gracilis. The sequence continues at coordinate 5,581 of PITA01028478.1, forward strand.
TGGATAATCAACAAGATAGATGATCAGAGCTGACAGCCCCTAACACTGGGGACTTAGGTGGTGAAAATCCCCAATCTGTTTCCACTGAACCAAGTTTGAGAGATGTGTCTGCATGTCTGGGAGGCTTATCTACAATGGCAGCTGAAATATTCTTTCCTCTGGATGCTTAAAGTGTCTGAATTTTGCTTCTATATCAGCAAAACAAACAGAAGCACATGAGAAGTCAATGTCCAACAGCATAAAAAATGAACAAAATTAAATATAGATGGGTGACCTAATGTTAGAACTGCCCACCTCTCTACTTTCTACTTACTTGTTTTCTCTCTTTGCTTTCCTTATAAGTTTACCACTCACTCTGCACAAGAAAGACTTGGGCTAATGACTTTAAGTGCATTTGGGTCTTCTAGCCTTGGGGAGCCAGGGAAGAAAATTTGAGTTCAGGACATAAGGAGAGAAAGAAGAAAAGAGCAAGAGACTGAGAATCAAAGTGTCCATAGAGACAGGTACTCCAGCCTCACTCCTCTTTTTCGTGTCTGGGGTGGGGGAAGGCGGCTCAGGTTTGGAGGTCTGAGGCCTTCAGTAAATCTTGCTACATTTGCTCCATGGCTTTGGTAGAACAGATGAAAACCCACTGGAGAGAGGCTTTGCAAATGACTGCTATTGATTATAAAATTATTGAATATGACAAAATATTATCCGATATAAAACTATGACCTCTTAAAACCAAAACTTCCTATGAAGATACACCAGCATCTAGATAGATACACATTCCTTTGGGATGGGGAAGTTCACAGAAACCCAACCTTAATGCAGGGAATTGTGATGGTTCACATGGCTTAAAGTTCTAGATACTCTCTCTTCCAGAAGCCCTGTCACCTAGCAATGAGGATCGGGTCTGGAGTGAGATCTAGAGTCCCCAGCCCAAGACAGGACCCTCGGGTACCAGGAGAGTATCAAAACAGCATGGACATTGCAGTGGAAGCAGGTGTCATGGTGCTGTGCGAGCTCAGGGTTCTCGCTGCTGGCAAAGCCTGTGAGTTTGACTGCCCTCCCTGATGGTGCTGCTACCTCCACCTGTCAGGCTATGCAGCTGTAGACTTCACCTGCATGCAAATCAGGCAGCTTCAATGTGCTGATCCTAGCTGTTCTTGGTGACCCTCTCTGGGATGCTGGCGGCTCTAGTGGATTGGCGTGATAAGGTTTTATGGGACTTGGAGTCATGATTTAATGTATATGTCATACTATGCCAAGGCCATGGCTCAGATTGAGTCCACAGGCCTAGTTTTTTTTTTTTTTTTTATTGTTGTTGTGTTGTTTTTGCCCTGACAGTGTTTCTTGTTGTTATCATTGTTGATGTTTGATGCTCACATCTTAAAAACAGCGAGATTTCACATTATAGTCTAATTCTTGTTTATTTCTTTTCTCACAAGATCACATCTCCCTAGGTCATCATTATCATCTGCCAAAAGGGAACCACCATTTACTCTCTGTTTGGTTCCTGCTTTTGCCTGGCCCAGTTCTCTGTCCCTGCAACTTGTCACTCTGCTGCCTTGACTTAAAAGCAAACATTCTCCCCCATAGTAAATTTGATGGACCCTAAGTCCCTTCCTAGAGTGTCAGTCAAGAAGGGGAATGTCCTGGTTTCCATCTGAGAAAACACCGTCCCAAGGACCATCTCTTCCCTTTCCAGACAGCAGATCTGTACTGGTGACTGCCACCTGCCAGATTTGGCACACCATGACAGAATGTGAGGACCTCTTCAAATTGAAAGAGGAGAGCCCAGGACTCCCTTCAGATGAGGGGATGGGTTTAAGAGGCCCCCCGACCCCACAAGGAGTAAAGGGAAGGAGAAGCCTCCCCTTTTCGGTCTTAAAAGATGTCTCATCAAAACTCCTTGTTTTATAGATGAGAAAACACAAGCCCTATGATTACTCCAGAGTCCCACACCTGGTCAGTAATAGATCCAGAATGAAGATCTAGATATTCTTCTTTTTTTTTTTTATTGTTACTTAAATTTTTTTCCCAGTGTTCCAAGATTCATTCCCCATTCCCTACACCCAGTGCTCCATGCATCAGGTGCCCCCAGTACCCACCACCAGGCTCTCCCATCCCTCCACCCCCCTCCCTCCAAGTCCCTCAGTTTGTTTCTGTCTCCAAAGTCTCTATTGTTTCATTTCTCTCCCTGGATTACCCTACTTCCCATTTACTTTCCTTCTCCCACTGTCCTCCAGGTTACCGCTCATGCACCACAAGTAAGTGAAACTATGTGATACTTGACTTTCTCTACTTGGCTTATTTCACTCAGCATAATCTCTTCCAGTCCAGTCCATGTTGCTACAAAAGTTGGATATTCATCCTTTTTGATGGAGGCATAGTATTCCATTGTATATATGTTACCACATCTTCTTTATCCATTCATCTGTTGATGGGCACCTTGGCTCTTTCCACAGTTTGGCAATTGTGGCCATTGCTACGATGAACATTGGGGTACATATGGCCCTTCTTTTCACTACATCCGTATCTTTGGGGTAAATGCCCAGTAGTGCAATTGCAGGGTCATCGGGTAGCTCTATTTCTAATTTTTTAAGGAATCTCCACACTGTTTTCCAAAGCGGCTGCACCAGTTTACATTCCCACCAACAGTGTAAGAGGGTTCCCCTTTCTCCACAGCCTCTCCAACACTTGTTTCCTGACTTGTTAATTTTGGCCATTCTGACTGGTGTAAGGTGATATCTCAGTGTGATTTTGATTTGAATTTCCCTGATAACTAGTGACGCTGAACATTTTTTCATGTGTCTGTTAGCCATTTGTATGTCTTCTATGGAGAAGTGCCTCTTCATGTCTCTTGCCCATTTTTTGATGTGTTCATCTTCTTTTTGGGTGTTGAGTTTGAGTAGTTCTTTATAGATCTTGGATACCAGCGCTTTGTCTGTAGTGTCATTTGCAAATATCTTCTCCCATTCTGTGGGTTGCCTCTTTGTTTTGTTGACTGTTTCCTTTGCTGTACAGAAGCTCTTTATTTTGATGAAGTCCCAGAAGTTCATTTTCGTTTTTGTCTCCTTTGCCTTTGGAGACGTGTCTTGAAAAAAGTTGCTGTGGCCGATGTCAAAGAGGTTACTGCCTATGTTCTCTTCCAGGATTTTGATGGATTCCTGCCTCACGTTGAGGTCTTTCATCCATTTCGAGTTTGCCTTTGTGTGTGGTGTAAGAGAATGGTCTAGTTTCATTCTTCTATACGTAGCTGTCCAATTTTCCCAGTACCATTTATTGAAGAGACTGTCTTTTTTCCACTGGATATTTTTTCCTGCTTTGTCAAAGATGATTTGCCCATAGATTTGTGGGCCCATATGTGGACTCTCCACTCTGTTTCATTGGTCTATTTCTCTGTTTTTGTGCCAGTACCATGCTGTCTTGGGGATCACAGCTTTGTAATAAAGCCTAAAGTCAGGTAATGAGATGCCCCCAGCTTTGCTTTTCTTCTTCAGCGATTCCTTAGCGATTCGGGGTCCTTTTTGGTTCCATATAAATTTTAAGATTGTTTGTTCCAACGTTTTGAAGAATGTTGGTGGAATTTTGATCGGAATGGCATTGAAAGTACAGATTGCTCTGGGCAGTATAGACATTTTAACAATGTTTATTCTTCTGATCCATTAGCATGGAATGCTCTTCCATCTTTTTGTGCCTTCTTCAATTTCTTTCATGAGTGTTCTGTAGTTCTTCGAGTACAGATCGTTGACTTCTTTGGTTAGGTTTATTCCTAAGTATCTTATAGTTTTTGGTGCTATAGTAAACGGAATCGATTCTCTGATTTCCCTTTCTATTTTTTCATTGTTAGTGTATAAGAATGCAACTGATTTCTGTGCATTGATTTTATATCCTGCCACATTACCGAATTGTTGTATGAGTTCTAGTAGTTTGGGGGTAGAGTGTTTTGGGTTTTCCACATAGACTATCATGTCATCTGCAAAGGGAGAGAGTTTGACTTTCTCTTTGCCAAGCTGGATACCTTTTATTTCTTTCTGTTGCTGATTGCTGTTGCTAGAACTTCTAACACTATGTTGAACAGTAGTAGTGAGAGTGGGCATCCTTGCCTTGTTCCTGATCTCAGAGGAAAGGCTGTCAGTTTTTCCCCGTTGAGGATGATATTCACTGTGGGTTTTTCGTAGATAGATTTTATGAGGTTGAGAAATATTCCCTCTATCCCTATACTTTGAAGAGTTTTGATCAGGAACAGATGTTGTATTTTGTCAAATGCCTTTTCTGCATCAATTGAGAGTACCATGTGGTTCTTCTCTCTTCTCTTATTGATTTGTTCTATCACGTTGATTGTTTTGCGAGTGTTGAACCACCCTTGCATCCCTGGGATAAAACCCACCTGGTCGTGGTGGATAATCTTTTTAATGTATTGTTGGATCCTGTTAGCAAGGATCTTGTTGAGAATCTTGGCATCCATATTCATCAGCGATATTGGTCTGAAGTTCTCCTTTTTGATGGGGTCTTTGTCTGGTTTGGGGATTAGAGTGATGCTGGCTTCATAGAAAGAGTCTGGAATTTTTCCTTCTGTTTCTATTTTTTGAAAGAGATTCAGGAGAATAGGTGTTATTTCATCTTTGAATGTTTGGTAGAATTCCCCAGGGAATCCGTCTGGTCCTGGATTCTTGTTTTGGGGGAGGTTTTTGATCACTGCTTCAATCTCATTACTAGATATAGGTCTATTCAAATTGTCAATGTCTTCCTGTTTCAGTCTTGGTAGTTTATAGGTTTCTAGGAATGTATCCATCTCTTCTAGGTTGTTAAACATATTGGCATATAACTGTTGATAGTAATTTTTGATGATTGTTTCTACTTCCTTGGTGTTAGTCGTGATCTCTCCCCTTTCATTCATGATTTTATTAATTTGGGTCTTCTCCCTTTTCTTTTAGATTAGTTTGGCCAATGGTTTATCAATCTTATTGATTCTTTCAAAGAACCAGCTTCTAGTTTCGTTGATGCATTTTACTGTATCTCTAGTTTCTGATTCATTCATCTCTGCTCTAATCCTTATTATTTCCTGCCTTGTGTGGAAGGTTGGTTTAATTTTTTGTTGATTTTCCAGTTCTTTAAGGTGTAATGAGAGTTGGTGTATTTGGGATTCTTCAATTTTTTTGAGTGAGGCTTGGATGGCTATGAATTTCCCCCTTAGGACTGTCTTTGCTGTATCCCATAGGTTTTGGATCGATGTATCTTCATTCTCATTGGTTTCCATGAGAAGATCTAGATCTTCTGATCCTTGATGCAGACTATTCACCTTCTCCTTCATCTCTTCTCATCATTTTGGGTATTGTCCTGGGGTGAAGCCATCACTGTATATGTTCCTCCCCTTCCTAACCAGAGGCCCCTTCATTTGTTTTCAGCCTCTGAGCTAGGCTAGTTCATAGTCAGAATTTCACCAGTACTAAAAGCATGAATTTCCTAGGGTTATATATTCTGGTTGGAGTCTCCAGCAGTCAGTATTTTCCCAGTATGGTTTCTCTCAGCAAGACTTAAGCCAATAAGTGATAAACAAGCAATCAACAAGTACTTATTAGTCCCCTGATTTTTGTTCAGCTTTCTGAAGAAGTATTACATTTTACTCCTCTTAGAACAAGTGACAGACATCCCTATCAAAGCTGTATAAACAAAGGAGGAATTTATTAGTCCCAGAACTCAAGCATAACTCTCAACTCACAGGAAGGGCAGGGTCACAGCCAGGACTTAGGAAAACTAGAAGCAGAACTTGAGCAATATCTAGTCTCTGCTTGGCTTTCACATCACTATGCCTTGTGCTGGCCTCCTTCTCTACGTGGTAGGACAATGTCCATGGACATCCCCCTTTCTGCTCATGCCACTGGAGAGAGAATGACTTCCACATTGTGGAAACTTATAGAAATTCTCTGATGGGTCTGACCCAGGCATGGCATGGGTGAAGAAGGAGGAAGTCACTCATCCAAGGTGGACCAATCAGCTATGATTTCGGTAGCGTCGGTTATTCCTCTTATGGAAGGGGGTGGCGGTGAAGAGGGTAACAAAGGAAGTTTCTTCCAACAAAGGAATAAACAGGATGCCTAGAAACCCTGTCTTAATCTGCTCATGCTGCCATAACATATTAGACTAGCTGGTTTAACAGCATTTATTTCTTATGGTTGTGGAGGCTAGAAGTCCAGGGTGCCAGGATGTTTGGGTTCTGGTGAGATCTTTCTTCCTGGCTTGCAGATATCTACCTTCTCACTGTGTCCTCACATGAGCTCTCTTTGGTGCATGAGCATACAAGGAGAGAAGGAGAGAGCACCAGCTCTCTGGTGGCTCTTATTCCAAGGCACTAATCCCACCATGAGGGCTCTAGCGTCGTGACATCATCTAACATTAATTACCTCCCAAATATCCCCAGGTCCAAATACTATTACACTGGGGATTAAGATTTCAACATATAAATTTGGGGGAGGAGGACCCAACCATGCAGTCCATAACAGAGTAGACACTGACCAGCACATCTGCCCACAGGATCTTACAATTAAATGGGGAGCCAAGATCTACAAATGAAAGAGTGGTGACAGAAGACTGCATGTCACTGATGTGTCACTCACGCGTTACTAATATGTCATTGATTATTCTAAGGAGGCCTGCCAACAGGGCCAGTATCATGGAGGATGACACCACACAGCGCTGGTCTTCCCAGAATGGCACAGTGAGGTAGAAGGAGTTTGAATTAAACATGATCTTCTCTTCAAAGAAGACATCCAGATGGCCAACAGACATATGAAAAGATGTTCAACATCATTCATCATCAGGGAAATGCAGATCAAAACCACAATGAGATAGCATCTCACACCTGTCAGAATGGCTAAAATAAAAAACACAAGAAACAAGCATTGACAAGGATATGGAGAAAAAGGAACCCTCCTCCACTGTTGGTGGAAATGCAAACTGGTGCAGCCATTGTGGAAACAGTATGGAGGTTCCTCAAAAGTTAAAAATAGAGCTACCCTATGATCCAGCAATTGCACTACTGGGTATTTACCCAAAGATACAAAAACACCATTTCAAAGGGATAACTGCATCCTGTTGGTTATAGCAACATTATCTACAATAGTCAAATCACAGAAGCAGTCCAAGTATCCACTGATAAATGAATGTATAAAGAACACATGGGATATACATATTTTATACATAATATACATTATGTAATGTATATTATATATATTATATTTTATATTTATATATAATTTGACCGTCAAAAAGAATGAAATTTTGCCATTTGCAATGATGTGGATGGAGCTAGAGAATATTATGCTAAGTGAAACAAGTTAGTCAGAGAAAGACAAATACCATATAATTTTACTCATATGTGGAATTTAAGAAACAAAACAAATGAGCCAAGGAAAAAAAGGAGACAGACAAATGATGAAATAGACTCTTAACTGTAGAGAACAGGCTGGTGACTACTAGAGGTTGGGGGGGGTAGAATGGGTGATGTGGATGAAGGAGGGCACTTGTGATGAGCACTGGGTGAATTACGAAGGTGCTGAATCACTATATTGTACACCTGAAACTAATATCACACTGTACATTAACAGTACTGGAATCAAGTAAAAAATAAACAGACATGATTCTTTCTCCTAGAACCTCAATTTTACTCAAATAGGGTGGAGGAAGTCCACTAAAACCAAACACAACAAAGATACATTATGGAAGATAATACAAAATTTAGATGCCTTTCAAAATAAAACTACAATTTAAAAGATAAAGTAATTTGGGCTTTGGGGTCTAGAACTGTAGTCCTCTTCCCAACATTCAAACTCTGCTGCATTGATGAAACTTGAAGTTTAGAAAGCCTGGAGGGCAACTGGATCTCCAGCATTGCTTATGGGAAGCTGTGTGGCCTCCCAATACTGGGCAGATCCCCAAGGCTAAAAGAGTTTGAGGTGGGCGGGGGTAGAGGACACCTGCTGGAGAAGGAGGTCCCTGAACTCCCTTTGGCAATAGCACTCTGCAGATTTTGTTTTCTTTTACTTAGGGAAGCAGTATTGCAATCATGATGCCACAAACAAGATGAGGTTTAATTAGCTTGTAGTTCTTTACCCTGAGTTAGGGGATTTCTAGACTGTCCTTGTGATTTGCATACCACCTTCAGTACTTTCCAGGTAAATGCTGCATAAGTAATGCAAATGCAAATGAGTGGAGCTATTTGACTAATTAGAATGAAGGGTGCCAGCCCCAAATAAACAAGGGAGATAGGGAGATAAATGGGATTCACTGGGTTGAGGTCAATGGAGGTGGCAGGCCTTGGGTAACTATTGCTTACCTGCCCAGGAGGCAATTTAAGCTAGAAAGAAATAGGTCTTGAATCACAAAGACGATCTTCTCCCTGGGAAAGCTCTTCAGCATCTACTTTGTGGCAGGCATTTTTTTTCCCCACTCATTCCAATGGAAGCCACACCCTTCTTATCAGAGATGCAAGTTTCCACTTGTATTCTGAGCACTTTCCTCCCCTCCTCTTCTTGGATCAATTGATTACCAGTAACTCTCAACTTCTGTGTAGTTTCAGCCTCTTCCACCTGCATGGAAGATGTGAGGCTCTTATCATCCATCTCTTGCACCCTTTTTCATTCTTTTCCAGTCATACTGGCCTCCTTGCTTCCACGCACACTCCTGCCCCAGGGCCCTTGCACTTACCCCTGCTTCTGGCTGGAATACTTTTCTCCCAGTCACAACTTCCCTTCCTCCTTCATGACTTCTTCCTTGGCCTTGATGGCCTGGAAGTCTAAAATTCCTGCCCTCCTTCCCCAAACGTATCCACATTCTTGCCCTTTTGTCATTATAGCACTTACTACTATCCACTGTATTACATATGTTATTTATCTATCTTGATTGTTCTCTTTCTCCTCCATTGGAATATAAACCACATGAGGGCAGGTATTTTTTTTTGGGGGGGGGTTCTTTGTTTACTATTAGATTCTCAGACCTGGCACATACTAGGCACTCTATAAATATTTATTGAATGAGCGAACTTAGTCATTTGAGTATCACCTCTTCTGTTTTTTGCCAATGTTTTTATTTTAATTGGCTCACCTTTTAAATTCAAATGAATTTCCTTACAAGGAAACTTTATAGCACTGTTATTCATGGAAAAACCAGTAGTACTTTCTATAAATAAAAGGTATGCCTCAACACATCTATAATAAATGCATAGTTATTAGACAACAGAAGTCTATTTCATGACCATTAAGCTCAGTTTAGCACCAATGGCATTAAAATGACATTTTGGGGAACACTGTATTAATGTCCATATTTCTTGAGGTTCTGCACTAGATGGTCTTCTCTATATCCACTCATCACTAGCACATGGTCTCAACTTACACTGTTCTGACAAAAATTCTCTGACACCAAATGGCTATCCTGCAATATAATTCAATTTGGACATTAACTACCTGGAGTTAGTGTGAACCCTATAGGTTAAGGGAAAAGTCTCACACAAGATGGTCTCCTTTTCAGATACAAGCCACAGGTCTCAGGGAACACATATACTTCTAACTCTCTGGGTATAAATTCAGGGGTTCCTGTGACCCCTCAATTTTAATAATTAGCTAGCACAACTGACAGAATTCACTGAAACTGCCATATTTATTATTACAATTTTATCATAAAGGGTACAACTCAGAAACAACCAAGAGATGCATAAGGCAAGATCTGAGGGGGAATGGGGCTGGGACTGGGCATGGCTTCCATGCTGTCTTTTCATGGGATCCAGACACAGTCATATCAGTGTGCTCGCCAATCAGTTCTTCTGAGCCTTAGTGTCCAGAATTTTTGTTGGAGTTTCTTTATGTGGGCATCATTGGTCATGTGCTTGAGCTCAGTCTCCAGCACTCCCTCCCTGGGGGTTGGGCTGGCCCAAACGTTTAACCCAACAATCATGTGGTCGGTCTTTCTGATGACCATCTCTCACTGCAAAGCTATCTGTGGCTTACCAAGTGCTCTTCTCATCAGAAGAGCAAAGTCAGTCTTGTCACTAAGAAATTCTAAGGTTTTTTTTGCCAGGACTTGGGGACCAAAACCAGATCTATTTTTTTTTATTATATAGTACACATATGTACAGATGAATCATGAATTTATTGTCTCAGATAGGATATCTGCTCTGAAATTAAGACTCACAAATTCAACTGCCACCTGGGTGTCTTTTTTGGGAGGTATCATGTTACCTCTAATCTATCAACGTCCACAATGTCCTCTCTACAGCCCATCACCCCATCCAACAGATTATTCTTTCTCCTGTATTTCTTCTTAGTAAATGTCATCATATCACCTCCACCTAGCTGCTCAAATCTGAAACCTTGGTTGTATCCTTCCATAACCCTGCCACTTACCACACAGTGTGATAATTTCCTGTTTGTGTCTCTTGCCCACTAGCTTGTGAGAGCGGTAACTGTGTCTGTCTTATTCACTTTTATGTCCTTGCACCTGGCACATAGTTGGTACTCCATAAATTTATACTGACTTAACGCATGAAATGATTCAAAATTGGAGCACTTCAAAATAAGGCTTCTGGATAATTACTTTCTGAACCAGTAATCACCAGCTTTCCTATAGATGATGCTCTGGAGTGATCTAATTTTGAGAATTAAATAACTTATGTATGCTCATAATACTTGGCTTCTAAGTATCTTTATGCATACATTCATGTCTTATTTACTGAATATCTGCTAATGTCACAAGCAGTGCCATGGCCTCTGGGGCTGGGAATGAGTGGTGAACCAGTCAGTATAGGAAAATCACATATATAAATATAATTGTAGTAAAGTATGATAGGGCCTATAAAAAAAGACATGAGCAAAGTGCTGTGGGAAATACTAAGTGTGGTAGATTGGACTATTATTCTCGAGTCTTCATTCCTTTTTATAAAGAATTATACACCCATGCCCTCTGCTGCCTATTTCTCAGTGCCTGTCACAAGACTAGGCAGTGCCTATATTCATATTCTCACCCCATTCACTTGAGACTTGGCTATGTGACTTGCTTTGAACTATTGATTTAGGCAGAAGTCAAGTGACAAGGTGCCGGTTCTGAGGTAGAGCAAACTTCTGTCAGACCCGTCAGACTTTTGCATTTGACCATAAGGCCATGTCTCAGGTAACCATTGCTCTCTCAGCCTGAGTTCTAGAATAAAGGCATGTGGAGCAGATTTAACCTTAAACCATAGAGTGGAGTTCAGCCTAGCCCTGCTGAGCGAAGCCAGTTCACAGGTAACCTACATTTCCATGATCATGAAGTAGAGTCTTCTTGTTGTAAGTCACCCAGAGGGCAGGCTTTGGATTGATTGTTACACAGTGTTATCACAGCCGAAATCTGACTAATACACTGAGTCTCCATCTAACTCTTTAGTGGGTATGAGACACAAGGAAAAGGCTACAAGGCCACGGCTATTTCCCAGGACACAAAATGCCCCAGATTCTCTGCTAATTGCAGACTATGAAGAAGTCATTACAATGAACTTGGTGCTTTATTCCCTATACCATGAAACTGAGGATCCAGACATAGCAAGAATTAAAAATGGGACTCCCTTAAAGCATCTAAACCATTCATACTTGAAAATCTACCTTCTCTTTACATATATTTCCCCCAAAGCTTGAGTTTGCATACTACAAAAGAAATGTGGTGGCACTGATTACTTAGGGTGCTATTTGGGCAACAGAACATTGCGATATAATTGCCACCAGGAAACCTGCACCCCTTGGATGAAAAAAGCTGGTCTCCCCAGGCAGGGAAGCACATTGCTACCTGTCAGCTTCATAAGTTTCCCTCCTTGGCCATTTGTACTTGAAGCTCTACTACAATTTGTTTCATTGTGCTAAAGATGGCCAGGATGATAAAATTGTGTAAAAGAAACTCTCTAGCTCTTAATCTCTTTTTCTCCGATCACAACTTGTCTGTTTTAAATAGGAAGCAGTTCAGGGCACCTGGGTGGTTCAGTTGGTTAAGCGACTGCCTTCGGCTCAGGACATAATCCTGGAAACCTGGGATGGAGCCCCACATCGGGCTCCCTGCTCGGCAGGAACCCTGCTTCTCCCTCTCTCACTCCCCCTGCTTGTGTTCCCTCTCTAGCTGTTTCTCTCTGTCAAATAAATAAAGTCTTGGAAAAAAATAAGTAAATAGGAAGCAGTTAAAAATCATGGTTAAGGAAAAGCCCTATGAATCAAACATCTTTGAATCTGATTTTGAATCCAGGCCCCATTGAGAATAGTATAAAAATGTATTAAGTTCTCTGCCTCAATTTCTTCAGTTGTAAAATGAGGATAATTGTAATGTTTATCTCATAAGATTATGAAGAGTCCATGAAGTCATCTTGGGAGGTCTTAGCACAATGCCCCCCCCACACAAGAAGCCAGTCAATAATTGATGGAAATTATTAGAGGGTAAATTTTGTTAGTGCAACTTTTTTTAGGGAAGCAGCTGTTCATTATAGAAAGACAGACTGTGTCATGGCATTTGCTTTGACCTTTTTACTACTGGAAAAAAAAAACCTTCAGGACTTAAATCATGATTAATTTATATGCTATGTTTATAAACAGCTAAGCTTTCTTCACTTCGGTTCTCTGAGAGGAATAGGGTCAATGACACAGAAAATTTGAACTCATTGCAAGATGAATGCTTCCGGAACCTCAGTTTGGTTGGAGCAAATAGATTGGCCTCTCTGGTAATGAAGTGTGGGCAAGGTTTCAGGCCCGCGTGCAGCACACCCGGACTCCTGCACACATACCCCGCCGGAGCGACAGGAGTGCGCTGTGAAGCCGCCAAGGTGAAATGTTTCTCCAGTGAACTTGCCAGGAAGATAAGAAGCACATTTCAACAGCGAATGTGTTGCCCAAATAGCAGGCCATCTCATTTGTAGGTCTGCTCCTTTCCTGACTGCAGAGAACACCAGTGCGGACAGCCTTGGGTTTATGGAAAACGTGATCGACGGGGAAAGCTTTCTCTTCAAAAATTGCAAGTTGAAAGTGGTTCTGATTTACAAGAAAGAATTTGTTGTAAGACATGGTTGATGGTTTACCTTGTAAGATCCGGTTGTGTGTGTGTGTGTGTGTGTGTGTGTGTGTGTGTGTGTGTCTGCACATGGCCAGGTACCTCTTGTTTGAAATGAGCAAACAATTGTAACTTACAAATCATATGAGATGGCCATTTGAAATATGTCACCAATTCTTCCCCTGAAGAAATATAATATTTCACCCCCCTACCCAGGCATTCTGTTTCCAAGTCCTCTTGCTTTTGCCACTTCAGAATATACTGAACTCAGAGTAGTATACAAATTTATATTCTGTACTACAGAGCTTGAAACTTGCTCTTGTTTCAAAATACATATACACTCTCTCAAGTTCCCTCAGAAAAGAAACAAATAGTTAAATGTGTAATCTCAGAGCAAAGATCAATATGACTCACATGAAAAATTAATGAAGAGTCACATAATAAAAATCCACCTTATTTTTTTTTAAAGAAAATTTGACATTTCACCTCTGTGAGGGAAAAAAAAGAACAATAAGGAGAGCCCACATATGGACCCACAAATCTATGGTCAAATCATCTTTGACAAAGCAGGAAAAAATATCCAGTGGGAAAAGGACAGTCTCTTCAATAAATGGTGCTGGGAAAACTGGACAGCTACATATAGAAGAATGAAACTAGACCATTCGCTTACACCACACACAAAGGCAAACTCGAAATGGATGAAAGACCTCAAC
>PITA01028479.1:0-19388 GCA_004023965.1 Spilogale gracilis
CTTGTTTCTGCATTAGCAGTAGGAAACAAATATACTGGCTTGAATTTCTTTTTAAATACCCTCATCCTTCAGTGTCATTAAAATTCACCTCCTTTTCTGAGAACACTTTTCAAGAACCTGAAGAAGATGGGTAGAAGTCCCTTTTATGATATCCTCATTTTACTGCATGATATAACTTACTCATTTTTCTCATATTACTTTTTAGTTTAGATACACATATATTTAGCACTGAGATATTTCTGTATCTCAATGACTAGGGTTATTACTTAATTCATTAACTTTTGTAGTTCGGTAACTGGCTCAGCACTTTTGCACTAAGCCTATGAATAATTACAACATTTGATTCTTCTAAATAACCCCTGGTTGTAAGTAGTATTTGAATAATGCCTTCTAATATACAAGTAAAGTAAGTAATCTAAATTTCTCGCTGTTTTGTTTTAAATGCTGCTTATAACAAATTACCACAGTTAGAAGCTTAATACACAATTTATTATCTTACAGTTGTGTGGATCAGAAATCTGACATGGGTTTAGGCTGAAATCAAAGTATTAGGAGGGCTGAGTTCTATCTGCAGACTCATGGAGGAAATCATCTTTCTTCCCTTTTCTTGCTTCCAGTGGTTTCCCATATTCCTTGGCTCAGGGCCCCCTTCTTCTTATTAAAAGCAGTAATGTTACATCTTTCTGACCCTTTCTCCGTACTCACATCTTCCTCCCTGATGAGGGCTTTTAAGGCTCTTGTGATTATACTGGGCTGACCCAGACAATCCAGGACAATCTCTCCATCTCTGGGAGTCCCTTTGGCACATATTCATAGATTCTAGAGATTCAGGTATCTAGAGATTTGCCTACCATAACTGCTATATCGTATTTCTAGTTCTTCAACCTAATTTTGATGATGGAGGTTTTGATATTTCCCATCAGTTTTAGAAAAAAGCCTTTTTGATTTTTTTTATCTTAACTATTTTCTAAAGCTGCTCACTTAAAGAGTTCTTATTTAAAGCATTACTCATCCAACTATAACATCTTCTTATATTGCTGCTAAATACAATTCTAGGTTCTCAACTATTTTGAGAATCATTATTATTAGGGTAATTGTCATACTGGAATTACTGTTTTCCTAAAGAAGGAATGAATAATTTTAAAATTTAAAACCATCTTGCTGTACATTACACCTCCCAGAACTTATTCATAGCTGGAAGTTTGTACCTTTGGACCACCTTCACCCATTTTGCCCACTCCCAACCCCCTGCTTCTGGCAACTTCCAATCTCTTCTGTTTTTATAAGTTTCGGGTTTTTTTAGATTGCACATATAAGTGAGATCAAACAGTAATAACCTTTCTCTGTCTGACTTATTTTAGTTAGCATAATGCCCTCAGGGCCCATCCACATTGTTACAAATGGTACCTTTGTGACTGAATATTTCTGTGTGTGTGTGTGTGTGTGTGTGTGTGTGTGTTTATACACAAATACACATATATATACACCACATTTTCTTTATTCATTCAGTCAGTCAAGGGATACTTAGGTTATTTCAACATCTTGACTATTGTGAATAATGCTGGAAGGAACGTTAGAATACAAATATCTTTTCAAGATAGTGATTTTGTTTCCTTCAGATAATGACCAGAAGTAGAATTGCTGGATCATATCATAATTATAATTTTAGTTTTCTACGGAAACTCCATACAGTTTTCCATGGTGGCTGAACCAATTTAGATTCCTACCAACAGTACACAGAGATTCTCTTTTCTCCACACCCTCACCAATACCTGTTACCTCTGGTCCTTTTGATACTCACTATTGTAACAGGTGTGCAGTGTTACCTCATCATGGTTTCCTATTTACATTTTCCTGATGATCAGTGATGCTGAGTGCCTTTTCAGGTATCTGGTGATCACTTGTATGACTTCTTTGGAAAATGTCTTTTTAATTTCTCTGCTCACTTTTTAACTGGATTTTTTAAGTTTTTTTTTGGGGGGGAGCTTTTTATTGTTTGTTTTGCTATTGAGGTATCTGGGTTTTCATTAACCAAGTATCAGATATGTGGCTTGCAACTATTTTCCCTCGTTCTATAGATTGCTTTTTCTTTTTGTTGTTGTTGTTTTTTTTTTAGATTGCTTTTTCATTGCTGATATTTTCCTCTGCTATGCAGAAGCTTTTTGAATATTAACCAAGTATCAGATACGTGGCTTGCAACTATTTTCCCTCGTTCTATAGATTGCTTTTTCTTTTCGTTGTTGTTGTTTTTTTTTAGATTGCTTTTTCATTGCTGATATTTTCCTCTGCTATGCAGAAGCTTTTTAGTTTAATGTAGTTCCACTTGTTTATTTCAGCTTTTGTTGCCTTTGCTTTTGGAGTCAAATCCAAAATATCATTGCAAAGACCTCTGTCAAAGACCCTACCCTCTACATTTCCTTCTAGGAGTTTTATGATTTCAGGTCTTACAATCAAATCATTAATCCATTTTGAGTTATATGTATATGTGTGTCTGATGTAAGATACAGTTTCTTCTTCTGCATGTGGCTGTCCAGTTTTCCCTACACCATTTGTGATTGTCCTATCCCCATTGTATAGTCTTGACTCCTGCGACATAAATTAATTAATCATATATGCATGGTTTTATTTCTGGGCTCTTTATGCTGTGCCATTGGTCTTTGTGTCTATTTTTATGCCAATGCCATACTGTTTTAGTATTATAGTTTTGTATTATAGCTTGAAATCAGAACATGTGATGCCACCAACTTTGTTCTTGTTTCTCAAGATTGCTTTGGTTATTTCAGGTCTTTTGTGGTCCCATACAAATTTTAGGATTTTTTTTCTATTTCTGTGAAAAATGCCATTTGAATTTTGGTAGGGAACACACTAAATCTGTAGATTGCTTTGGGTACTACGGAGAATTTAACAATATTAATTCTTACAAACCATGAGTATGAATATTTTTCCATATTATTTTTGTCTTCTTATTTTTTTATTGATTTCTTATTGTTTTTAGTCTACAAACCTTTCAGCTCCTCAGTTAATATTACTCTTAGGTATTTTATTCTTTTTGATGCAATTCTAAATGGGATTGTTACTTCATTTTTCTTTTTAAATTAATTTTCAGTTCAATTAGCATAAATGTTATCTTAGTTTCTGGTGTACAATATAATGATTCACCAATTCTACACATTTTTCAGTGTTTATCAAGATAAATGTACTCTAAATTCCCTTTATCTATCTCGCCCATCTACCAACTCACCTCCACTCTGGCAACAAACAGTTTTTCTCTGTATTTGTGAGTCTGGTTTTTGTTTGTTTGTTTGTTTCTTTTTTTATATGTGTCCATTTGTTTTGTTTCTTAAGTTATACATATGAATGAAATAATGATATTTGACTTTCTCAGACTATTTCACTTGGCATTATCCTCTCTAGGTCTATTCATGTTGTTGCAAATGGCAAGATTTCATTCTTTTTTATGGCTAAGAATATTCTCCTGTGTGTGTGTGTGTGTGTGTACCACATCTTCTTTATCCATCCATCTATTGATGGGCACTTTCTTATAGTGTGTAGGAGTATTTTTAACTTTTAATAGTACTATTTTAAAATGTATTATTTAGCAACTTGTTAGGTGATCTCTTTTGAGATGAATAATAAGAATTACCTTATTTTTCTAAATTAGCAAGCTGATATGGCGAGATTGGCTTTATCAGTACCTGTCCAAAGGGGGAACAAAGCCAAAATTAGAGGTAGGAAATATTTTACCTATAGTTTTTACTTCTTTAAATCTTATTGTAACCAACTTATTGACTCATTTTTAACATTTTAACTGTATATGTTGCCTAAATGTTAGAGAAAATTAGTTAACTCTCATCTGCTAATATTTTAGGTATGTGGACACTTGTGCTTGTCTCAAATTCACAAATTCGTCAAAACCCATTAAATTCTTCTCTTCCAGTAAGCCTATCCAGAGCATCCCAGGCAACATGATATGGTACTTCTTCCAAAAACTTAATTTCTTATCTTGTATATTGTTCATTTGGTGCTGCCTTGAATTAGTCATTGCTTTTTATTTGATTGAACATTTTCTTTCAGATGAATTATGAGCCACTTGGTGGCAAATGATAGACATTATGTTTCTTCACACTTCTTTTGTGCTTGTAATACTGCTCTGCCCATTATAGGTAATTAGAGTACGTTTGCTTATTGGTCAACAGTATCACATCCTCATCCTCATCATCATTATCAGTATCTTTAGTAAGCATTTACTGAGAAAATGACAAGTCATTGTCTAGAATAGCAAAGAATATCTTCAAAAATGTTTAACACATTTTTCTTGCATCATACACATGGAAGAAAATATCATCTCTTATACTTGGGAATTCAAGGGCTAGTTATAAACATAAAAAGTTGTGTGATCTAATGGAAATTTTAGAAATTAAAAAAAAAATCAGAGATTTGTCCCCCCTCCATCCCTTTAGGCCTTCACTAGGAAATTATTTTAGGCAATATGGGTCATACTCTGAGGAACAATGCTCTATTCCTCATTTTCAGAATTGCCACTATGGTGGGGTGCCTGGGCAGCTCAGTCTATCTTAGCTCAGGTCTTGATCTCACAGTCATGATTTCAGGGTCATGAGTTCAGGCCCCCTCATGCTGGGCTCCACATGAGCCTACTTAAAAAAAAAAGAAAATAAAAGAAAAGAAAGGAAAAGAAAAGAAAAGAAAAGAAAAGAAAAGAAAGAAAAAGAAAAAAATTGCACTGTGGTGATTTCTTTCGTGTATTTACCATTAGGCTATATTATGGGCAAAATGAGAAAATATGAGATAATTTCACTTAAAAGATAAATAAATTCCTTATAAAACCCAAATTCTTGCCCATAATCATCTTAAAATCACATTCTTGGATAAGAATTCTCAAGAGTAGGGCACCTGGGTGGCTCAGTTGGCTAAGCATCTGCCTTTAGTTCAGGTCATGATCCCAGAGTCCCAGGATCCAGTTCTGGGATGGAACCCCACATGGGGCTCCCTGCTCAGCAAGGAGTCTGTTTCTCCCTCTGCCCCTCACCCTACTTATGTTCTCTCTCACTCTCTCTGTCTCTTTCTCTCTCTCTGTCTCTCAAATAAATAAATAAAATCTTTAAAAAAAAAGTCTTAAAAAGAATTCCCAAGAGGATAATGGGATTTAAAAGACAATTTCTGTGGAATTCCCATTTTAAAAATCTCCCTAAATGTATTTCCAAGTAACTAAAGTCTCTGCTCTCCTTTGGTACACTGGAACAACTCATTGGCCTTCCTTGCTTCTGAGACCTTGAAGTCTCTGGGAAACATTCAAGAAAAATGAGGGTCCCAGCAAGAAAAAACAAGCTCACTGTGAAGCTTAATGTATCTTAATTATTATCCTTGTCCCCACAGTACAGGTGACAAAACTGCCTTACAGGACTGTGGGGAGTTGCAAATGAGATAACTTTTTTGAAAACCCTTATGCAAAACCTTAATGGTTTTAGGCATTTAGGAATTCAGGAAAATTGAAAATGCTTATCTCTTAATCTATTTTTTGTTGCTATTAATAAGAAGTATATATATATATAAAATGAAATATGCACAAATTTCTTACTTCAGATTTGAGTGATCCACATTCAAGTTAATGTTTCTCAAAATCAAAATTTGTACCCTGAACTAGATGGTGTGTGCTATGCTCTAATCTCCATTAATTAATAAGATATAACATTAAGGGACACCTGCATGGCTTAATCGGTTAAACATCTGCCTTCAGCTCAGGTCATGATCCCAGGGTACTGGAGTGGTGGAGCCCTGTATCAGGCTCCCTGCTCCCTGGAGAACCTGCTTCCCCCCTCCCTCTGCTTCTCCCCCTGCTTGTGCTCTCTCTCTCTGACAAATAAATAAAATCTTTTTTAAAAAAGATATAGCATTAATTACTTGTATGGTTATGTCTGTCAAAAATGTTTACCATTTTGGGGCTCCTTAACGTCTGACTTCAGCTCAGGGTCCTGGGATGGAGCCCTGCCTCTGGCTTCCTGCTCAGCAGCGGGAAGCCTGCTTCTCTCTCTCACTCCTCCTGCTTGTATTCCCTCTCTCACTGTATCTCTCTCTGTCAACAAGTAAATAAAATCTTTTTTAAAAAAGTATTTACCATTTTTGATGAACTTTAAAAATGCTTAAACAAATCATGCAGGCATTAAGGACTTGTCTGACCTGATATTTTAAATTGACACCATTATAAGTAGGCCAGTTATGTTAAGTAGATGTTTTGGCCTAAAGGTAGAGGCTACTTTATTTTGGCATAATTATCATAGTTTAGAACAAAAGTACTTTACAAAGGCAGATAACAAACACAAACACATTTATTTTTTTTTTTAATCTTGAAATCACAATTTTGTATTTGCACATTACCCTTAAACCACATCCTGCATGTTTTGGATTTCAGAGAGTTTAGGATTAAGGGAAGTTCTTTTTATCTAATGCTTATTCTCATGGTTTGTTTGATTTTTTTCCCTTTAGCATAATACATAAAAGTCTTGAGTTCTTTAAAGATTCTCTGTATTTATGAGCAAAGGAAGAAGAGGATTAAGATGATTTTATTTTTATTTAATATTTATTAAGCATACAAGTTATTCCAGAATTTTTGGAAAATACCAAACTAAAATAGCCTCAGATTTTGTGTTTGCCTTTTAGATTTTTAGATTCAGATGCCTAACCAGTCCTGCGACCTTTTTTTACAGAAGAATTGAGTCATGAAAAACTCAAGTTTTTATCTGTGGTCATAAAGCTGGCTAATAGCAGAACTGGGAATAGACACTGATGTTTTCAGTCCCACCTAGTCCAGATTCTTTCCACTATACCAAACTGCCACTCGTGGCAACTAAATGTTTCCAGGAAGGATAAATATGTAATTACGCATTAGAATGTAGGAACACTGGGAGCAAGGATGGTGTTTTGTTCATCCATTTGCCCAGCAAACAATAACAATAAACACTTTATAAATATATGTTGAATAATTAAGTTGCTGACTGGTGCTTATTTAACTGTATTACTTGGCACAGGAATCAGTGCATCATTTTTGATTGAGTTAAAACATCTTAATTGAAGCCTTGCTATTCAATTAGTCTTCATTTTGTGGTCTCACTGGCATAAAGGCTTCAAATTCTTCCTATCTCAGAGGAAATTACCACCTCCAGACCACTGGTCTCAAAAATCCTAATACTCAAAGTGACCACACAAAGGTCCTTATACTGCTCTCATATTACAACCTCTTAAGTTAATATTTCAACACAGCCCTGACTATGTTGTTATGCTGCCTAGATGAGCAGGTAAGTCCTCACAGGCTCAGCAATTTTTATCACAATAAGATCCTTTAGTAAGATTTTTAAGAAACCAAGTAAGTAATTGAAAAATTATAAAATCAAAATGTAAGTTACATCTAAGGCAGTACTGTCTCTATATTTTGATCTAACTCCAAAAAATATATTTGATCCCCAGACAACTATAACTTGTGTGGCAACAGCCTTTGCCAGTTAAGACTCTAAGGTGATAATTCAGGCAAATGGGTACCATCTTTTATAATGAGACTTTTGTCCCATATCCCAAAGTAGACCCATCATGACCTACGCTAAATCACATAAAAGGTGACTTTTTGTCTATCCTAGATTTTGTCTTACGTGATCTAAGACACTTGATGTAGATTTAGAGACCTTCTTTTTTTTTTTTAAGATTTTATTTATTTATTTGACAGAGAGAAACACAGCTAGAGAGGGAACACAAACAAGGGGAGTGAGAGAGGGAGAAGCAGGCTTCCCGCCAAACAGGGAGCCCAATGTGGGACTCGATCCCTGGTCTCTGGGATCATGACCCAAGCTGAAGGCAGTTGCCCAACCAACTGAGCCACCCAGGCGCCCCAATTTAGAGACCTTCTTCCTCTCTTCTTTTCACCCAATACCCTCTCCTGAATTTTTGATTACCAGTCTGATAAGAAAGTCTAGGCAAGAAAAAAAAAAGCCAGAATTTCTTTCTGTGGACAATAGGAAACTAGCCTCATCTATCTATCCCAGGCTTTCTGAGTGTGCAAGCATAAAGAAGAGACTGCAGCCCATCCCTTCTCTACTGGACACACATACTGGAACCCAACACATCACTTTGTCTTGCAGGTGGTATGAGGAAGAGGATTGCTGTGGAGTGAGAGCTGGGAGACTTTGGCTGAATCTCTCTCCAGATAGAAGCAATAAATTATACATAGATGAGAAAAAGCTGGAGTATGCTCTTGGGTGATCTCCATAGATTACTGAGTTCTCGTCCTGGCTCCACCACCTACTGTATGAGTGAACTTGAACAAGTTAAATATTTACCAGTTCTATCCCAGACACTAGGGAACTGTTGGCCTCTCTTTCCTTTTTCATATCACTGGCTTTCTTTATTATGAGGGTGACAGAGTGGCAATAGTGTATAAATGCTGAAGAAAGTGGACTCAGGAATCAGATGACTTCTAACGACAGCTCTGTCACATAATTCTAGATAATTACTTCTCTTAAGTCACAGTTTTCTAATCAGTAAAATGGATGCGATAAGTGTGCTTGCTTAGTAAGTTCACTGAGTGTTAGATTAAATAATGCATTATTTAAGTGTTAAGTGTTTAGCATGACCCAGTTTCATCATTCAGTAAATATTAGATTTTAATAACAAGAGCCAAATCTTGGGTGTGAGCTTAAATGGGATGAAGGAAGTAGAAGCCTTTCATCCAGCTATGTTCTTAGATGCAGGCTTAGTTCAGGCACCTAAGTAATATGGTCTCTTCATGTGATTCACTCTAAGTCCTTAGGCTGTGACACCAGATACTGCCAACAAAGCCTCCAATTAGTTACGAATGTTTGCCAGCCTTAAGTTTGTGTTTCCTTCACATTCTTTGTAGGAGTAGGTAGTGGATAAGATTTGGGGGCCTGGGGTATTGTAGCTAAATATAAGTTTATTACCACATCTTTAATTGTTATGTAGGTTAAATGTCAATGCACTGAGAAAAACACAAATAGAATTTATGTCTACTGTGCTCATGTTGGTTGCAGCATGTTCGTTGCTCATGTTGGTTGCAGCATGAAGGGTTAGGGCCAAGTCTTTTGCTTTATCCTCCATAGCCATCACAGCATTTCTGCTCAGATCCCACACTGTCTTCTCTAGGAGACTTTTCAGGTTCTCCAGTGATGTCTTTAAATTAAAAATCTGACCATGTTATGCATAAAACTACCCAACGACTTCCCACTGCATTTATATCAAAATGAAATCCCACTGGGCCTATAGAATTTGGCTGTTTCCTAATCCTAAAATTTATCCCATGTCATTCCTTCCCTAAGCCCTTCTTTGCTCAACTATAATCCAACCACATAGACTTTTTTTCTGTTTCTTGGAACAGCCAGGCTATTTCCTATATGAGGGCCATTGCACTTGCTTTTCCATCTGCATAGAATGTTCTTCCCTTGCAGTTTCTCATGGCTTTGTCATTATTCAAGTTTCAATTAAAACATTTTCTTCTCCAGGAGGCCTGATTTAAGCTCCCTATCTAAAATAACTAGGCCCTTTCTAATTAGTATCAACTGTATTGTTCTCACAGCCCAATATCTCTATCTGCAATTATTTGCTTACATATGCATGGTTCTTCTTTCTCCATTAAAAAAGAAAGCAGTCTATTGAGAACAGGGATCTTATTTTATTCACCATTTATCACCAGTTTCTAGAACAGGGATTTGCTCATAGACTTTATTCAGCACTAACTCATAATGTTTAGAGCTTTGCTATCTAGAACAATGACCTTTGATATAACCCTTTAACTTCACACATGGTCACCCTGCATTTCGCCTTCCTGGTAAAGCTATAGTCCTTCCTTGTGCATTTGCTCCCTGTTTGCTGGATGGAGCACCATCACCTCTGTTTTTGGGTGAGAAAAAGGGAGGTGGGACACTTAATAACCCTTAGAAAGACCCTAGAGATTCCACCAGAAGGGCCTCACTTCAGGTAATGTTGCTTGGAGAAATCTGGTCCCAGAAAACGTGAAGACCTCTCTAAATTCTCTGAGTTTCTCTTATGCCTTTCAAGCAATTTCTACAACTGTTTTCTTTTCACATTGCTTTATCTGTACATTCTTCATTTGTGCATTACCATGCCATCCTTCATAACCATATTCTTTCCCACTGTCATTTGCATTTTCTGTGCTCCTCTGTGGAATCCCCTAATAATTTAAGCAAGAAAATATAGCAATCAACATGAATTTCTATCATGCCTAATTTCCTTAATTCAAGTAGCCATTCATTTATTTACTCCATAGGTATTTATTGAGTGCCTAGTATACTGTGTCATATACTGCTTAACTTTAGAAGATGCTAATGAACAGGATAAAGTCTCTGCCTTCAAGTAGCACACATTCTGGTAGGTGTTGACAGCAGTATTATAAACACATATAATATATTGAGACATACAATATATCTATTGTGATTGTCCATTTTTATTCTTAAAGCTTAAAATTATATTTCATTGTAAAGTGACATACATCTATTCTGAATGGTGCCTTAACTAAATAGTGATTTAGTCAATACACTGTGGTTTTTTCAGTAATTACTGAAGTAACAAAGAGGAGTTCAGCATGTCCTGTCATTCTTTTTGTCCCATATTTTTAATTTGAGAGTTTCCTTTAAAAAATGGATTAAGTTGAATAAGTAACCAATACACTGATACGTCTCAAGAATATCAAAGTTCTTCCATTGTGTGTACCCCAACCCCAAACCATCACTTGTTATTTGCAATTTCTATGTGTGGATATCATTTTAAAGGTCTTTTTTCTCTAAGCCCAAACATTTTAGAGGTCTTCTTAAGGTCATGGGAAAGATAGTCATTTCCTTTGATCTCTATCCTAATTAGATTACAGGGTTTGAAAAGTTTATTTTTTATTTTTTAAAGATTATTTGTTTATTTATTTGAGAGAGAAGGACAGCATGAGCAATGGGGAAGTTGAGAAGCAGACTTTCCACTGAGCAGGGAGCCTGATGCAGGGCTCAATTCCAGGACCCTGGGATCATGACCTGAGCCAAACGTAGACACTTAACTGACCGAACCACCCAGGTGCCCCTAAAAGTTTCTTCAATCAACTGAAGAGCTTGATATTTTATCTAAGTTAAAGAAAAACAGTAACCCTGAACTCAAGTGGAAGCCCCCAGTGATTAAGCAAAGAAAGTGAAGTAAGAATTTGAGTCACTTATTTAGATCTTACACAGTCATGTATAGAAGAGAAGGTTAAGGCAGTATGAGTTTTCATAACCCCACTGTTTTTATTTATGTGTAAAGTTGAAGACATCCTCTTAGAGAATACACTTTTTATCATAGTAACAATTCACTATTAATTTTGAGAATATTCTTCCAAGCTTGCTGGAATGCAGACTTGTACATTGGAGGGAGCAAAGAACATGAGTTAATAAGCTATCACTCAAAGCTCTAACTCAGCTACTAACTAGGTGTGAGTCCTTGGGCAATATATTTAATGGTTTTCTTATATGATTAAAAAAATGGAAGTAAAAATGACTAACTTACAGGATAAATGTAAGTAAAGCCCCTGTCTCAAAGAATATTATCAATAAATGTGACTGTTATACTTTTACCATCAAGCATGCAGATGACTCACGCCCATTTTGAGGTTAATATATAGGAACTAGATAGAAGAAAGATATTTTTACTGTTTATTTTCCTTTGTTCATTTATACATTTAATCAATAATCATTATTGTGTGTCTTCTGTGCTTGGCATCAGGCTTGACTGTGGAGGAACCAAAATGCTGATCACAAGCAGCTCACAACCTAATAGGGACACAAAGCAGTCAAGTATCCAATAAGGTATAGTGTGAGCATTTAGGGAAGAGACAGGAAATGGCTTGTGTGGGGACACTGCATGATAGGAAGGGCTTTGTCCCACAAAATCTTCCAAGAAGATGAGTTTCAAAGGTTAGAAGAAAATGTTTAGATGGCAAAGGAAAGAAAGTTTATTCCAGATTTCCAGATGGAGAAGTTTTTCTTCTTTACTAAACTATGAACTTCCTGAGGTCAGGGTCTTATTTCGTTCACTATTATATCTCCAGCACTGGGGACAGCACCGTGTATGCCCTGGTCTCTCATCAAGTATATTTGAATTAGCCCCTCTAAAGTATAGTGTTTATACTGATTTACTCTATTCAGAGGTCTATATTAAAGGGCACCTGGGTGGCTCAGTCATTGAGTGTCTGTGTTCAGCTCAGGTCATGATCCTGAGGGCCTGAGTTCAAGCCCTGCACTGGGATCTCTGCTCAGCAGGGAGCCTGCTTCTCCCTCTCCTACTCCTCCTGCTTGTGTTCCCTCTCTCTGTGTGTCTCTCGCTGTCAAATAAATAACTATAATATTTTTAAAAAAGAAGTCTATATTAAAACACATAAATGAGTTTTTTTTAAAAAAAACTGAGAATTGTATGGAGACAATGAAAGGATTTCTTGATATTGACAAAATTCAGTCCATAATGAGAATGATAAATAATTTACCATAAATTCATATTCAATCAATTGTAAAGCCTATCTAGTGGATTTAGATATCAGTGTATAGTTGCCCCTTACTAAGGAAGTGGTTTTAACCCATAATTAGTTCTTGTTAACTGATGAGACTCTATTCTGGCTTGGTTATGTCCTCTGTTGTATGTTGCAGAGATGCTCTTTTCCCACTGGGAAGAGCGTTTCTTATTTCTGGTTGCTTAGTCTTTGCTTCTGCCTGAAGCCCTCTGACCCAAACAAAGCAATGCAGTCTGCAATGTGCTGCGTGCCTATCTGCTCGCCTATGCAATGTTACAGTCATTTTTCTGTTAGGTTCTAAGATTTTTCTTATTCTCCTAAGCAATTATATTCTCCTCGCAAGATGGATGTCCCATCAATGTTGATTTCAAAAAGGAAACAAGAATTCCTTTGTTCATAAGAATCACTTTGTTTTGGGAATTTGAATTGCAAACAGAACCCCTCTTCCTGCCTGCCACCCCATAAGCATAGCACAGTAGTAAGAGCATAGGCTTTGTAACCAAATATTTGGGTACAAATCCCAACATTACCACTACCATTCCCAGGACCTTTGTTTTGCCAATTCCATTTTTTACCACTATACTCTCTACCCAGGGAGACCACTTCTATGGATGTCCCTGCATGGTATCAGGGATCTATCCCCAGTTAAATTTAGTCAGTACGAAGCTCCAGCAGGAAGGATTTATTACCTTGGCTCTCCTTCTGCAAGATTTCCTACCGCTCTCTGTCACTTAACATAAGGTCTCTTCTCTTCTCCAGGATCCTCTCAATCTGTAATCCCCCTCTCTCTATTTTGGATTCTGGTAAACTCTCCCACTTGGGAGAATAAGGGGAAGGCCAGCGGCAGGGAAGGTGTCAGTTCCACTAGTAGTCGCCCCAGCTACATGCAGGAGCCCTTGAAGTGACCCTGTGCATCATTCATTAGTCCCGGTGTTAATGAACAAATGTTACCATGGTTTTCTGTTGGAATTCTTATGACACATTAACCATATGAGCCTAGGCCCAAACACCTCCTGGTGCTTTGGTTTTCTTATCTATAAAATAGGATTGATAATGGTATCTATATTACGTGACTTTTGTTGGGATTAAAAATGAGAGAAAACCTTGACACATAGTAAATACTCAAGAAAAGTTAGGTTTTAGCACTACTATTATTCTGTTGCATGGTGACACTTTCTGTGAAGCATAACTAAATAAATAGCACCTTGGCAGACTATCTTGCTGGACTTCATTTAGTCATCTCAATTCTAAAACCATGGTGGTTTCACACCTTCTATGAACTGAAAGCCAGCAGAGATAATGAAGCATACAAAGCTAGAGAAAGCATACAAAGTTAGATATGGTCTCCAGCCTGCAAGGACCTCAAAAACTACAATATAAAGTAGTAGGTACAAAATAGAAATATTTAAAAGCTGTTATGGGAGCTCATGTGAGAAGCAGAGGAAATTCCTAAGATAATACTGAAGAAAACTTCCAAAAAAGTGATAGTTAATTCTGGTGGACGCCTAGAAAGAATTAAATATAGGGAAAAGAAGACTGAACTCCCAAAGGTACATCTCCAAGAAAAATAAAAACTGACAGATTATGAATGTATTGAGGAGAATGGTGGTAGTTCTGTTGAAAATTTTGGAGTTGATTAATGATAGGTTCATAGAAAACTTCGAGGGTGGGAAGCCAAGGCAATTAACCTTCTAAGAAACAAAAAATTGTTGAAGAAAGGAAAGTAACCATAGCTGGGGGAATAAATACTTTGACCTCTCTGTTTCTGTGGTTCAGCTGTGGTAATGTTTAAATGGTACTAAAATTGTAAACACTACATAATCACTTAACCTAAAATTAGAATATTGCTTTATTCAGGGGCTGGATGGAAGAAAAGTTTAGAAGTCGTTTGAGAAGAAAAAGGAGACAGGTAATAGAGATAAATCATCATCTTTCGTGATAGGAAGTAGGTAAAAAATTAAAAAAATGTTAGGAATATTGGTATTAATATGTTATTTAGAAACAGCTAAACAAGTTAGATGAGGTTCTTCTGAGGAATAAGTACCAAGAATAAGGAGAAATAATGAAGATAATACTGTACTTCTAGATAAGTTTTGAGGTAGTATCTGAATCTTAGAAAATATTTAAATGCATTATTAAATACAAATAAGTAATAAGTATGAAATTAAACAAATATCTTACACCAAAGAGGTTTCATGAAAGAGGGAAGTGAGAGTACCCCTGGAATGGTGGTTTAACACCAGATAATGGGCAAAAAGAGGTTGCACTTCAGAACTCCAAATAACTAATAAGACAAGAAAAATACAGTCAGATTTCTGCTTTAGAGAGGAAATTCTGGAATACTTTTGAAAGTAGTTGGAATGAAGAAGAAATGGTGTCAGGGAAAGTGGTTATGCTGGGTCAGCAGGGAAACAATAAACTTGTTATTTCAAACATCTATTCAATGTTGGCAATGGTCTTAGAAAGCAAAGGCATGGCTTGAGATATATCTTAAAGCTCTGATCAAGAGAATTTGGTGATTGATTAGATGTGGGAAGTAGAAGAGAAATCAGAGTTGATGCAGAGGCATCTACATTTTTTTAAAATAATTTATTTTATTTTATTTTTTCAGTGTTCTAAGATTCATTGTTTATGTCCCACACCCAGTGGTCCATGTAATACATGCCCTCCTAAATACCTACCACCACTCTCACCCATCCCCCCATGCCCTCCCTTCCAAAACCCTCAGTTTGTTTCTCAGGGTCCAAAGTCTTTCATGTGTCATCTCCCTCTCAGATATACCCCAGGTCACATTTCCTTTCCTTCTCTTAATGTCCTCCATGTTACTCTTTATGCTCCATAAGTAAGTGTAACCATATGATTATTGACTTTTTTTTGCTTGGCTTAGTTCACTCAGCATAATCTCCTCTAGTCCCGTCCACGTTGATACAAAAGTTGGGTATTCATCCTTTCTGATGGAGGAGTAATATTCCATTGTATATATCGGCCATATCTTCTTTATCCATTCATCTGTTGAAGGGCATCTTGGCTTTTTCACAGTTTGGTGATTATGGCCATTGCTGCTATGAACATTGGGATAGATATGGCCCTTCTTTTCATTACATCTGTATCTTTGAGATAAAAACCCAGTAGTGCAATTGCAGGGTCATAGGGTAGCTCTATTTTTAATTTTTTAAGGAATCTCCACACTGTTTTAAAAAGTGGCTGCACCAACTTGCATTCCCACAACAGTGTAAGAGGGTTCCCCTTTCTCTACATTCTCTCCAACACTTGTTGCTTCCTGTCCTGTTAATTTTGGCCATTCTAACTGGTGTAAGTTGGTATCTCAATATGGTTTTGATTTGAATTTCCCTGATGACTAATGTTGATGAACATTTTCTCATGTGTCTGTTAGCCATTTGTGTGTCGTCTTTGGAGAAGTGTCTGTTCAGACCTTCTGTCCATTTTTTGGTGTGATCATCTTTTCTGGGGTGTTGAATTTTAGTTCTTGATAGATCTTGTATATCAGCCCTTTGTCAATAGTGTCATTTGTGAATATCTTCTCCCATTCCATGGGTTGCCCCTTGGTTTGGTTGTTTGTTTCCTTTACTGTGCAGAAGCTTTTTATTTTGATGAAGTCCCAAAAGTTTATTTTTGCTTTTGCTTCCTTTGCCTTTGGAGACATGTCTTAAAAGAAGTTGCTGTGGCTAATGTCGTTATATTCTCCTCTAGGATTTTGATAGCTTCCTGCCTCACGTTGAGGTCTTTCATCCATTTTGAGTTTATCCTTGTGTATGGTGTAAGAGAATGGTCGAGGTTCATTCTTCCATACATAGCTGTCCAGTGTTGCCAGCACCATTTATTGAATAGACTGTCTTTTTTCCACTGGGTATTTTTTCCTACTTTGTCAAAGATTATTTGACCAAAGAGTTGTGGGTCCATATCTAGACTCTCTACTCTGTTCCATTGGTCTCTGTGTCTGTTTTTGTGCCTGTGCCATGCAAGGCATCTACATTTTGATGATGAAGCTCTTTGCTTTTGTAGGAGGCATAATTAAAAGTGGACTTACAGAATGATGGTATGGTTTTGCAAACCAGGGTACCTGTATTGTATCCAATAAAATTATTCTGTAGACAATAACACATACTATGTTGAAATTCAGGGAAACACTGAGGCTGGAAATAAAGATTTTGTTAAAAAATTATCCACGTTAGTCTAAATTTCATTAAAGAATAAGAACTGAGACTTAACACTATGGAACTGGATAAGATCAATTGCCGAGCAAATACAGACAGAGAAAAGATGAAGGCTGAGCCTTGGAGAGCTGCAAAACTTAGACATCAGAAAACAAAAGAGGAGCCAGTAAAGAAAAAAATGATGAAGCAAAAGAAAATCTTGGAAATACATTATGTCACAGAAACCAGATGGAAAAAAGTTTCAAGAAAGAAGAAGGTGAACAACTACTAGAGGAAGTTCAAGTAAAATAAAAAATGAGAATTGGCAGATTTGGCAAGATGGAATAGTAGATGTGAGAGAACAATTTATCAGAGTGCTCCAGGAAAAACAGACTGATTGTAATGGCTAAAAAGATCATGAGAACTGTAAATAAAAGCAAAAACTTGGGACTCTAACTAGCTGTTTCTTTTTCAAATAGTAGACAATACAACATGTTTATATATCAGAAGTAGCAATCATATGGAAAGTAAGACATCAATGATTCAAGAGTAACTGGAGAAGAAGTGTGGTTTAATGCATAAAAGTAAAGGCTGGCCTTGGATAGAAACCCAGATATTCCAATTCCTAAAACAGGATAAAAGGAAGAACATAGATCCACACACAGATGCATAGATTGATTTGATGAAAGGAAGATGAGGTGGCTCTGCTCTGATTGCTTCTTTCATCAAAGAGAGAATTACTGACTGTGAAAAGGATGTAATTGAAAGAATAAAGAGAGACAATATAAAAAATCAGGAGGCTAGAAGAAAGGAAAAGTGTATTATAAACAAACGATATGCAAAAACTATAGATCCAATCAAGTTTATAGTCATTTATATTTGTATAATATAATTTCCTTTTTCTCTAGCCAAACTGAGTTGCTGCTGTGGAAAAACAGAATAAAAGGAAAGTTGGCTTGAAAGAATGTTGGATTTTTTTTTTCAGTGAGTGTAACAGAAGGATGTGTACAAGGAATTTGAAGTGATATGAATTGTGTGTATTAGTGAAAAGATATATCTCTAGCTGCAATTGAATAAAAGGGTATCGAATTTTAAAATAGTTATCAGCATAAAAAATTTCAGAAAGTAACTTGTTTTAGAGAAATGTATAAGGATAGACATTTTGAAATGTTACAATTCCGATGCTGCACCATGGAATCTAAGCTAGATAAACAGGGAAGTGAGTATATAGAACATAATAAATGGTAAAACATGGTGATTTAATGGATTAGCAGCTCCAAGGATCTGAAAATGTTGTTAAATTGGGGCTTCCAGAGTATGTGAGCTAGAAAGACAAGAGATGGAGGTCAGAGAGCGGTATGTTAGAAGACAAGATTTGGGAACCTGTAGTTAAAGAAAAAAAAATTGATATTCATTGTAGAATTTTAAGAAATATCACTGTATAGAAAAACATATCTACTATGTGTGTTTCTATGTATGGGTGTGTTTCTGAAGTTACTTTCCATTATCCATTCATCACTGTACCAGTGACATAAGATTTAATTAATGTAACTTTATTATATCTAATAATGCAAGTTCTGCTGTTTATTCTTTCTCTTTAAAATTATCTTAGGTCGGGATGCTTGGATCTATGTGGCTCAGCTGTTTGAGCATCAGCTTAGGTCATGATCCCAGAGTCCTGGGATTGAGTCCTATTCGGGGGGGGGGGGGTCCTTGCTCAGCAGGGAGCCTGATTCTCCTTCTATCTGCAGCTACCCTTGCTCATACTCTCTCTCTTCTCTCTCTATCTGGCAAATAAATAAAATCTTGAAAATAAATAAATAGATAAATTTATCTTAGTATCAACAAGTAATTCTTCAAGGTAAAATTTTAAGTAATCAAAAATAGGTCATTGATATTTTGCTTAGTATTTCAATACATTTATTTTATAATAATAACTTTCTTCAAGCTTCTTTGTTTAGTTTTTAATGTTATTTTAGAAAAAAATTATAAAAAATACTTGGAGGAATGTTAGAACTTTTAAAAAGGATAATTTAAATAAATATTGAAAGCGCAGTAGCTAGTAGGTTATTGGTAATGGTAAACGATGGTATTTTTTAAATATATATTTTGAATTGGATCAACTTAATGAGTGGCCTTAGAAATTTTTTAGTTAGCTGTCTGGAATTTTCTAAGTGTCATTGTATATAAAATATAATAATTTTATTTTCTCCTTTTCAGTATTTAAAGCTTATACATACTTTCAATATTATTTTCATTCACTCAAATTTCCAGACCATTTTGGATACTTGACAGTGAGACCAGATATTCCTAAATTATTCTTAACCTCACTGGTAATGCAAAAATATATTTCAGATAAGGATATGTTTTATAAACTGGGAGATAAAAAAGCTATTAGTCCATGATTTCCCTCAGAAATCAAATCTCCAACCATTATAAAATGAACAGACCAGCTACATGCAAAACTCCTAGATTTTTTAAGGTAAGTATAAATTGAAAAAGGAATTCAGTAAAGTGTCAGGATATAAAATCAGTGCACAGAAATCAGTTGCATTTCTATACACCAACAGCAAGACAGAAGAAAGAGACATTAAGGGGTCAATCCCATTTATAATTGCACCCCAAATCATAAGATACCTAGGAATAAACCTAACCAAAGAGGCAAAGAATCTGTA
>PITA01028480.1:0-19322 GCA_004023965.1 Spilogale gracilis
GAGACCTGCCCTGGTGGGCATGTTTCCAAAGAAATGAAACAAAACCTGATGGGTGTGTCTCCAAAGGAACAGAACATACCCAGGTGGGCACGTCTCCATCCAACAGCAAAGCGACAGCAGTCAGCTTACTCTTTACAGAAGCAGGAGCAGCTAGTAATGCACATAGCCCAGTGGGGTGATTTATTATTGCTTTGTAATCAGCCAGGGAGGCTGGTTGGATGCTTTCCAGTTCTGAGCTTTGGGAAATGTCCACATCATTGTCCTCACCTAGGGTCAGATGTCCTGGTTAGCCTCACAACCACCATTTTGGGTATCTGGTGACCATTTAACACCTGAACAATTTTAACATTTTTTGCAGAGCAGGTGTGCCTGCAATAGGTCATCTCAGCTTTGGTTTGTTAAAAAAAACCTTTATTTTGACTTCATTTTTGAAAGACATTTTGCTTGGTGTAGAATTCTAGGTTGATGGGTTTTTTTCTTTCATTTCTATAAAGATATATCTGCATTGTCTTCTGGCTCCCATGGTTTTAGTCAAAAGTCAGCTATAATTATTATTTCTTACCTTATATAAGTCATTTTTTTTTCCTGTCCATATTCATGATTTTTCTCATTATCTTTGAGTTTTCAATAATGCGACCTTGGTGTAGCAGGTGTTTTCCTTTGTGTCGGTCCTGCTTAGGGGTTCTCTAAGCTTCTTGGATCCGTGCTTTTTCATCACAGAAAAAACACTGGGGCATTAGGCTTTCAGATAATACTTCTCTCCATTTTTTTTTTACTCCTTCTGGGATTCCAACTGCGTGTATGTTAGACTTTGAAATTGTTCCGTGGTGCGTGGGCGTCACCGTCATGACCCCCACCAGCAAAGCACCACGCCCACCTCTATTCACCCCTCCACCACTCCCTCCACCACTCCCTCCACCACTCCCACCGTGACCAGCATTTCCACTTCTCTAATTTTTACTAAGGGACAGGTATGATTCTAAGCCCTTTACATATATGAACTCTTTTAATCATCACATCAACTCTATAAGATAATTGTATACATATTACTATTCAGATCTTACAGGACTTGGGAGAGGTGTCTGTCTAAAATGGGGGAACATCATACAAGTCGTGATACCCTCTAGGGACTTAGTCCATGACTAATGCTGGAAATGTTCCAATATCGAAGCTAGTGATGCTGTTTCAGAAAAATTCTTTTTTTAAAATGATATATTTTTTAAAAGATTTTATTTATTTGACAGAGAGAGAGCACAAGCAGGAGGAGCGGCAGACAGAGGGAGAGGGAGGGGGAGGCTCCCCGCTGAGCAGAAAGCCCAGTTTAGGTCTCGATCCCAGGACCCCGGGATCATGACCTGAGCTGAAGGCAGATGCCTAACCGACTGAGCCACCCAGGCGCCCCAGAAAAATTCTTTCAACCAATGATTCCCTCATGAAACATGTATGGATGTCTCCTGTGTGACACAAAGGGACACACCCACACACCTGCCCCTCTCCCCATCACTTTCAGCCAACACACAAGAATGTGAAGAGTTAGTTGTCAGGACTCCACCCACTCATCTAGAATAAAAGCTTTCATCTTAGGACTGGGGCCCCCACGGAGGTCAAGATTACCTGAGACTCTCAAAGTGCCTTTGGCTGTA
Organism: Spilogale gracilis; assembly: GCA_004023965.1. NCBI lineage: Eukaryota > Metazoa > Chordata > Mammalia > Carnivora > Mephitidae > Spilogale > Spilogale gracilis. Next base: position 1,644 of record PITA01028480.1, read on the forward strand.
CGTACTGCCTTCTTGCTTCTACCTCCTTCCCTCTTCAGATCTCTTCCTGCTTCTCTCTCTCTCACTCCCCCTGCTTGTGTTCCCTCTCTAGATGTTTCTCTGTTTCTTTAAAAAAAAAGAAAGAGATTTGGTAGTATTTGACTTGCTTAAAATCATATAAACTGAAGTTTTCTCGTTCCAGTCTCTCTCTGGAATACAGTTTTTTTTAAACCAAAGAACCCTAAATTAATTAGCTAATTAAGTATGTATTTATTAATATGTTCAGTGAGCCACCATACATGCCATTGGTTTTTGAGGCTACGTCCAGTGGTTCATTAGTTGTGTATAACACCCAGTGCTCATCACAACGTGTGCCCTCCTTAGTGCCCGCCACCCGGCTACTTTATGGAATACGGTTTTTATTTTTTATTTTATTTTATTTTATTTTATTTTATTTTATTTTATTTTATTTTATTTTATTTTGTTTCTTAAAAATATTTTATTTCTTTGACACAGAGAAACACAGCCAGAGAGGGAACACAAGCAGGGGGAGTGAGAGAGGAAGAAGCAGGCTTCCATGAGCAGGGAGCCCCATGTGGGGCTCGATCCCGGATCTCCGGGATCATGACCTGAGCCAAAAGCAGATGCTTAATGACTGAGCCACCCAGGCGCCCCTGGAATACAGTTTTTAAAGTAAGAATTAGGCCATCTAGGAGGGTCAGTTGGTTAAGCTTCTGCCTTTGGCTCAGGCCATGATCTCAGGGTCCTGGGATTGAGCCCTGCATTGGGCTCCCTGCTCAGTGGGGAGTCTGCTTTTCCCTCTTCCTCTCCCCCTGCTTGTGTGACCATGAGTGCTCTCTCTCTCACACAAAAATGAATAAATACAATCTCAAAAAAAAAAGTGAGAATTAATGTGTGGCTAGGACAGTTCTGGGTCACACCTGTTTGTCTGAATGTAATTTTTCATCGTACCCCCATTCACTCACAAAAAGGCTTATTAGACAAAAAGTTACGTGGTCATCTTAAGTTAAAAGACCTTAAATCCGGTTTTGTTACAACTTAATCTATTTTCTCATCTGTTAAGTGAGTCTAACAACAATTTTCATAAATGTTATAAAGGCAGATGAAAGACGAAAAGGAAGTACTTTGAACTTGCTAGAAGAAAGTCACTCTAGAAATCCAAGGTGGTTTATAGTCTTATTATGATTTTTATTACGCCTGCTGGCTGCAACAGCTGTACTCTGACTTGGACATGAGCTAAAGCTGTACACTGGGATCATAATTTTGTACATTTAATTATATGTTCCTAGGAATTTCTGTATTTTTTGAGATGCCTTCTCTTTTTCTGAAGGTCTTAAATTGTCTTTACCTCGCTCTCCCTTGTTTTTCTCTAAACTTCCTACCTCCCAATTTTTCTGCACTTCTCCCCAAAAAGCATTGGACTGCTTTTGAGATGTGGGTATTGGGGGATCTATCGGGGGCCATGTCTGGGCAGCAGGATGGGCTCCAGCAGCTCTCCACTGTCTAGAGCACGCGTGGGGAAGCTTTTTCTGCAAAGGGTCAGATAATCGCTATTTTAGACTTTGCAGGCCATGTGGCCTCTGTTGCAACTACTCGACTCTGTCTTTGTAGCACAAAAGCAACCACAGACAATAGATTTAAAGTGAGGGTGTTTGTGTTTCAATAAAACTTTATTTATAGAAAGGCCCTTGGGTCATAGTTTGCTGGTCCTCTAGTCTGAGGACTGTTTGAGGGCCCTGATTTAACCCGGGCTCTCATCTCAAAAAGCCATTCTAAACCAGGTATAGGAGACATGTTAACACTTAAAGGAGGCCTCAGGGATTCCTTCTTTGGGGGCTAAATGATAACTCCCTCCCTTCCCTCTTGATAAAAGGTTTTCTTAGGGTGATGATAGGTCCGTATAGGTTTATTCATGATCAGACAGTTAAGGAAATTAAGATCTTAAGTCTTGACCAGTCAACTAATAGTCACTGAGAAAAATACAATCCAAGTGCCTGGCTTATAAGGTCATGCCAAACACAGGCAGTGGGCGGAGAACCCCACCGCACGGATCTCTCTCTGCTCACCCCTTTCCCGTTCACGCGGCTATACACCTCATTTTCACATTTACCTCCTTTGGGGAAAAAAGAAAAACGTCTTTGTTTTCATGTAGGTTTGTTCATGCCTCCTGCAAGAGCCACTGAAGGGAGTGGAAGGGAGGTTTCAGAGACCCAGGAATTAGAGGGAAATACTGCAACTCTGCAAGAATGAGTGGGAGTTGAAAGCACAGTTAGCTCAAACTAGGTTCCCTCTGCTCCTCGTTATGGTGCAGACTTGAGGATGACTTTGCCAGTCACCGCACGGAGCCTCCCGAGACAACAGTCCCAGTGGGGTCATGTGCTTTCATTGTTGCCTCAATGAAAGGTGGTGACTCGGGCGGAGGAAATGGACCCTTATGTCCACCAGTCTCAGAGGCCTGCAGGGTCAGTGAGCACTCACCGATCCCATTGTAACACGGGATCTTCTTTATAGGCTCCGGGTTTCCATCACAGGACCCTGCTAAGAGCCATAGCAAGAAATGGCCATTGGCAGCAGGACCTTTGAGAGCAGCTCTTCAAGGAGGCACCCTCTTTTCTGGCTCTGATTGAACGATTCGGAGTTACGGAAAGCACTACATTTGTAGCTCCCAATTTATGTCTCTGTTAGGAGCCAAAAGTTGCTCGTAAGTCATTTGCTTGGACCCTGGAATGTACTGTCATAGGAACAATGTTGTGCATCGTGGTCAGGCCCCTGCCAGCTCACTTCCACCGGTGTGACGCAGAGTGAGCCGGCCTATTAATACTGCAGAACCTGGCAGGTATGTCACAGAGAGCACTGGGGGCCCCCCCCGCAGATACTGATGGGATCATGTCCCCCCACCGCCCCTGCCCCCAGGAGCATCAGAAGCTCCCTACCTTCTTGTCCTCTCTACCCCTGCAGAGACTTGCTGTGGGTTTCAAGGCCCGAGAAGCCACAAGGGGCAGGTGGAGGGAGGGATGGCTCTTGGCCCCGGGGGGGGGGGGGGAGCTTTAGATGAGACAGTGGTCTTGCCCAGAACCACATCTCATTCCCACTGACTGCTCTATATCACGAAATACAATAATGCTTCTTGTGTTTTTAATCCAGCAGTAATGAGAATTCATTTTAGAAAACAGAACATGTAGATAAGCAGAAGGAACGAAACTTAAATATTCCATATCGTCATCGATATGGTAGACAGACTTCAAGTGTTTTTCTATAAATATGTCTGTACATATATATTTTTATACTTTGCATGACATAGCTTGTTCTTCATTGAATAATGTGAACATTTTTTCATGTCATTAAATATTTTCCTACAGTATTTCAAAATGGGTGGATATACCATAACGTATTTAACCAATCTTCTACTATTGGACATTTTTTGAATTTTTTTTTTTTTTTAAATCAAAAACCACCCTGTGATGAGGCCCTTAGGGTTGTGATCATCATACAGATTCACTGTTTTTCCCTTTGGCTAATTCTAAAAGGGGACAAAGGATGTGTGTGAGTTAGGACGTTTAATAACTTATTTTCAAAGTAGCTTCTGACCCAGTTGGTGAGAAAACTTACCTCTACCTTTCCAACACTTGACATTAAAATAATTTAGAAACTCTTTGCTAAAATGATAAACAGAACATGGTAATAGGTTTGGTTGCATTTTTCCTTTCTTTTTCTTTTTCTTTTTCTTTTCTTTTTTCTTTTTTTTGAGTACTGGTGAGCTTGTACATTTTTACGTGTTTATGAGCCCTTTTGTGAATGGACTGCTTCCTTCTTTAAATCACAACACTGGTGTCTCTGGATTGTTACAGCCCTTCGGAACAGAGGTTTTATTACCCTTTGAAATGTAAACACCCACAAACCTTCCCAGGGTAATGAATTCTGTCTCTACCTCCCAAGACTTGTCCTCATTCCCTCATCCTCCCGTCCAGTGTCACCAACATAATCCTGTGGTTTCCTGTCGCTCCCCGTGGGGACCCCATGCAGTGAGGTTTCCTTGCCTGTTTGGAACTATGAGCTTTTAAAGTAATAGGAATGGAGACTGAAACTGGATCAGTAGGACAACAGGGACCCACGGAAGGCCTTAAAACCAGGAAATAACCATCTCTTAAGAACAGACATTTGGGTTGTTTCCAGTTGGCTGTTACAAATAAACCTGCTAGAAATGATCAGGTTATTTGGAGGATTCACACACCTATTTTGTCTTGAGTATTTACTTAGGAATGGAATTGTAGGTCTGAGTGCAGGTGTAGAGGATGTTAAACAGCTTTCCCCAAATCCCCAATTTATACTCCAGGCAAGCAGTGAATGAGTTTTCTAGGTGCTTCAAATTTTCATTGACTTTTGATATTTTCAGATTTCTAATTTTAAGTTATTCTGGAAGGCTTCATATTTCTTTTAATAAGCTAATGCAGTACTACATATAGTTGGTATTTTTACTTCATCCGTTTTCACTTAGTTTAGTTTTAACTAAAACTAGGTCTTTTAATCTCTCCAATCTGTAGGCATTTTGTAGAAACACCCTTACCTTCAAGGTCTTATGCAACACTTTCTAAGAAAAAAATTCTGGGTATGTTCCCTTTATGATTAATTTGCTTCCTTTTACATCCTGTCTATAAATAAAGACTGACTTGGGCTCATGCCCTTATTAGCTGTGTGCCCTTGGGCAAGTGACTTAACGTCTCAGAGCTTTGGGTCCCCCTGTGGAGTAGGAATATCAAAATCCACTCCTTAGGATTGTTGGGATGATGAATGAGATGGCATGTGTAAAGTGTCTAACATGTAATACATACTCAGCAGATATTAGGTTCCTTCTGTCCTGGAGGCAAAGATACAGGTGTCTCTTTAGTGTTTTTGCCTCATTAGTTCACAAAGCTATTAAAACTGGGGGCTGCCTTACTTGTCCGTGGACTACACGTAGCTCGTTGGCAAGGGGCCCGGACCCTTCAAGCCCTGTCTTGGCTTCATTCGGCTGTTGGTCTGCCCTGTGCGCCCCATGAATATACACACCCCATGTGACATTCTAGATCTTGCTCCAGGACAGAAATGTAATATAAATCGATATAGAACTTGACCTTCCGATGCTCAGAATGCCATCAGACAGAATGGTGGTCTCGCGGTGGTGGTCTGGGAGATGGCCACAGATCGGTCGGCTGGGGTTCTCTCTCCCACTCTCTCTTTTTGCCACACGCCGTGCACCTTCCCTCAGCCCTTGACATTCACATCTGTCTTCTAGAGGGTTGGCCTGCGGGCTCCCCAGTTTAGCGAGAACTTTGCAAGTAGCGTGGGAGAGGGGGCCTACTTTATACTCTGGGGGCAACTCCATGCCCACGGGATCGGAGACCCGGGTCGGGGCCAGGTGAAGGTGCTGGAACCCGGGCCACTTGACTCCTGATCCTGTTTATTGGTGCAAACACTATAAAAATGGAGGGCTAAATAATAGAGGATGAAAAATTCAGGATGCCCCCAAATGCTAAGGATTGCCAGAAAAAAGGCAACTTGTGCTTACAGGAGGTGCCTTCTTGTCTTTGCTCCCTCCCTCGCAGCGATGGGCATGCACAGGCTGAGAGAGACTGCATCAGGAAGGCCCTGGTTGGCTTAATAAGGAGAAGTCATTGTCCATCCAGGGCTCACATACAGACTCAATAGGAAAAAAAGGAAAATTTTTTCTGCCTGAGGTTAAGCACGGTGCCATTTGGAGCAAGGAATCTCAGTGGAGAGCAGGACTTAAGTTTCCTTTTGGAGGCTGTCTAGGGACATCCAGTACTGTGACTGAAGCCCACTGAATAGTCCCAAATAAGGCACATCCTCTCAGTCTCTTTGGAAGGCATTCCTGGTCCCTGCCGTCATGGCTGTCACTTGGGTTTCTAACCCTGTCCTCTCCCTTGAGCCCCAGGTCTCTCAGTGGCCCCAAGCCAATGCTTTTTGGGGTGTTCATTAAACTTTCCAAAATGAATTAATCATCTTCCCTTGCTGGTTTTTCTCCTTGTTCCTCTTGTTTCTGTTAATGGTACCATCATTTTCTTGGGTCATTCTTCCCACACTGCTTAAAAAAGGCGTGATTTATTCCTTTAAGGGAAATGCTTCTACATCGGTGACTGCAGGTGAACTCCCAGTATCCATTCATTGCTTCTTGTGCAGTAATAGGATTTTCATCTGAGTTGTCCAGGATCAAGACTCTATTTCTTTTAGATTTTCATTTAGATTCCTTTGCCTCTGGGTATGGCCAAAGGGCTGGGCAACTTCTAGGTCATGTCTGAAAGGGAAGGAGTATGATTTCCGTCCACGCCTCCCTCCATCCTGCTGTGTAGACCATGGAGGAAGCGGAGCAGACCAGCTGGGAGAACACCAACAAGAGCAACAGTCTAAGGGTGCCAGAGCAACTAGAAGGGGGAAGCTTGTCTCAGACACACGAGGCTTCCACGGAAGCCTGGGGCTCTCTTGTGTGCGCACTGTTGCAGGAGAGAGGTCAACGTCTGCTTGAAGTCCTAATTATTTTTGGTCTCTGTTAGAACACTTGACATTTATCCCAATGAAAACAGCCACCAGAGAGGCCCAGTGGCCCCCAGGCTCTGCTTCGAGTTCAGGCCACTTGGAAGATCGGGTTCTGGTTCGAAGGCAGAATTTGGATGCCAACAATAGCGGCAGCTAGGGGAGCTTTGATGGGAACTCCTACCATGTTAGCTGGAAATAAGAGGCTCAAAATCTCCACATCATGTTGACTTCTCTCCCGGTCTTCTCTAATCACCTGGACTGTCACACACTGAACCTTGGCTCTTCCCACATCGAGTGTCTCTTGCATTACCCGTTCCTTCTTGTCTCCAGATCCTCAGGGCGTTGGGTCCAGGTGACGTTAGGGCTTCCTAGAACCTTTCTCTACCTTTTCTCTTTCTGTTCTCCTATCCTTTCTACATTTTAATATCAGATTAATCTTTCTAAAGTAGTTATTCCAATATCTTGATTTCCCCTGATTCCCCTCAGGGATCTCTAATGACCCTTGTATTATCAATAACTTGACCTGACCTCATCTGCCGTCTCTCCCTTAAGTGAACGTTCCTCCTCTACTGAGTCAGTAACACTGTCCTCGGAAACCTGTTGGTTCTCAAATGGCCTAGTGACAGCGGTGACTTTCCTTTTGCTTTTCCTCCCTAAAGCGGCCCAGCCCCACCGCGAGAAGGCCAAGCCCGCGCCGCTCCTGCTGGCCTCCGTGCCGTCGGGCGTTCCCATGCCACCTGCTACGGGTCACTGAATCATTCTTGGCGTGATGTGTCTCTTATTAATTCCACTCGTTCCTAGAATTTTGTTAGCACTTTGGGGGTGTCAGTGATTCAGATGTGTTTTACCCCAGCTAGAATATACAGTCAAATAGGCTGATCAGGCCCCCTTTGTGCCATGTGCCCTCCCTCTACAACTGCTTTGAGCATATCAGAACAAAACTCAAAGTCAGGCTCTGCGGGGCAACCGAGTGCCACAGTACTTAGGACAGTGCTCTCCGCACAGCGTGCCCCACACGTCACCTTCAGGCGGTCTCCACCCCACCCCACCCCGTACCCGGGGAAGTAAACCACAACCCTCACTTCCTGCTTGGAGTTTGGGGGACAACTGCGATGTGAGAGTCACGGTTCATAAAGCAAGGAGCCAAGACCAGCCAAGATCACAGGCCCCGAGTTTTGCTCTGGAGGCAAATCAGCAGATGACTCCCTAGCCCTGGCCTCTACGTTCCGGAAACAGAATCCCTCCATGATAGGGAGCCATCCCGGGAGGGCTGCTGAGGCAGTCCGGATGCCATAGCTTTATAAGGGGGAATTTCCTTCTCTAGAAGAGCCTGGCTAGACTCAGAGATGAGTTGATTCCAACACAATGACAGGCATGCCGTGGGAGCATAATAAATGCGTGCTGGCTGTCGACCCCTCAGTGAATGGCTCACCACGACATTAGTGGCCCCAGGTCAGTGGACTGCAGCTCTGATCTCAGAGACAAAATCAGCTGCAACTTTCTCTTTTCCTCGTCGTCTTGCTTCCTAAAGCTTTTGTCCCATTTCCAGCTGGCCTGGTTCTCATTTCCTGCCTACTTCCCGCTTCTACCTGCTTTGTTTTCCGTGCCTTTCACTGTCGCTACAGTGTTGTAGAGCGAGCTACTGTCCTCAAAAACCATAAGGCTTTCTAGTGTGCTGTGGTTTTCCCTATCACGACTACTGCTATTGGTATTTTTGGAAGAGGAGTGCACTTCAGAGGTTTGGTCTAAGTCTCTAAAACTGGGATGGAAATAATGGGCACTCAGATGCTTTGGGCAATTGGAAAACTCCTTTAACCTGGCGCGATTTCAGCGGCGTGGTAAAGTCTGTGTAGAGCAAGAACTTAGGTGTCTTAGTCATTTAGCATTTATTTCGTCGACGAGAGCAGGTGTCTGCTCTGAGGCTCAGCAGTAATACCGGGTAAGGGGGAGTCACAATGGCCACACTTTTTCTTTCTTTTACTTTGGTAATTTTTTTTCAGTTGAAGGAGCTTGTCAGTCCGTGGGACGGAAGTCACTGCCCACTGACTCTCTGAGCGGAGAGCCTGGGAGCAGCCGGCGCTGGGAGTGGGCCTCGGCGGCGCAGGCTGCGGTGCAGAGTGCGGTGCAGGGCGCCCGGTGGGGGCGGGGAACGGCGTGCCAGCCAGCAGGGAACCCCGTGACCGGGCGGAGTGCCTGCGCGGCTGTCTCTGTGATTTAGAGCTCTGAGAACATGAATTAGTGGGAGGCAGGTTGAGGGTGGTGGCGTCCTTCTGGCCCTGAGAGGCCTTCGTAAATCAGTGGCAGCGGAGCCCCAGCCAGCTCCCTTGCCGCTGGTTTCCGGAGGCCCTCCTTCCCACTCTGCTCAGACAAGTGGAAAGACGTGATCGTGCAGCGGCTGGGCTATTGGCCTGCCCTGGCCCAGGCTGCGAGAGCTGAGCACGCGGATCTCACCGGAGCTGCAGACGTTCTTCCCGATGGTGAACCCTCAGGCTCCTTGCTCCAGGCTTGGGGCTCCGAGTCCTGTCTCGGGAGGAGAATGCCTTGGGCGGTGCTGGTGAGGAGGGAGTCTCTCTGTCTCGCTGGGTAAACACTGCGGAGCTCTCGCAGAGCAAGAACAGCTTGTTCCTTCCTTCTTCCCTTTGTGCTTTGTTAACAGAACGTTCCAGCGCATGTGGGCTCTGAGCTCTGTCCTTGCACAGGACTGGGGCACTGTCACAAGGTCGGCTCTAAGCCCTCATCTAGAGGCAGACGGAGGAGTGAGCACCCTGCCCAGATCCCCGGCACGTTTTTAGTTTTAAGGTCTGATGAACCCCTTCCCCGCCGCCGTCCTCCCGCTGCCATAGCCGTCCGTCTACTCCTCCTCTGTCCAGCGTGGGGCTCTGCGGCTCGGGGTGTCCTCAGCGCCCCTTGGTGAGGCGAGAGCACCCGGCCATTGGCACCAGCGGCCACGTTATTTCTCTTTGGTCTCTTCAGTTCCGTGCTCCAGCGGGCTTTATATTTTCGGGAAGAACCAAGAGTCATTGCAGGGTCAGCTGTAGGCAGCTCATCTCTCCTGCTAAGCAAACAGGCACATCATCTCTGCATCTCCGTCATCTCGTAGCAGGAAGAGTGGGAAGTCTGCCTTGTAAGCGTGCCCTCAGAACTGAGGACTAATATCCAGATGTCTCTCTGCACCGGGCCAGCTGCTTTCTTTTCTCCCCTGGGATGCCAGATTCCTTCTACAAGCCATGAAAGGGAACTTACTGTAGGGCAACGGGCAGAGCCTAGGTTCCCTGAGCTGGCTCCTTGTCCTTCCGGCTGCTCAGCTCAGGGAGTGCGGGCACAGGGGGGTGTCTACCTCCGGGACCGAGTGCGAGTGCGTGGGGCTCCCTCTTTCCCGTGGCCAGACTTGAACCGCCTTGATTTTGGGACCCCCAAATGCTTTGTTTGTCTCTTTGTTCCCAGAGATATAAGATGAAGCACCTGTGAACACTGTCACTGCACACACGGGAGGGCAGAGTCACTTGTCCCTTAGGGGCAGGCTCTGCGTCCCACCCCGGCTCGGGTGCTCGCTGGCCGGCTGTGTCCCCTCGTGCAGGTGACTTTACATCTCTGCCCCGTGTCCACAGCGGATAGAAATAATTACTAAAAACGAACTTCATAAAAATCGGTTAACAAATGAATTAGTAACAGTAATACGACCCCAGTGCGGGGGTCGGGATGAAGGCAGATGACAACCAGGAAGCTCTGGGCACGGGCAGCGGGGGTTTCCAGCGTGTTCACATTTGCCGTAGGTCTCTGTATGGCTTTTATTATGTTTTCACGTCTAGTCAAGCATCAGCTCTCAGGTCTCATGTTTTCTTTATAGCTTGACCTCAGGCCATGTGCCGACAAGCTGAAAGGCCGTTCGCATTTTAGGGACACTGTCTGCACTGCTTGGGGCGACGGGCCGCTGGGCATTGCTCCCCTCCTTCCCGGGGCCGCGCGGTCTCCAGCATGGCCGCTCTCCTGGGGTCTTTGTGACGCGTCCTCGTTGCCGCTCCGGTTGCCATCCCGGCGTCCCGCGTGTGTCCCCGGCGGGGCCAGCAGGGGGAGCGCCGCGGCCGGGTGCGAGCCCCAGGCGGAGCACCCGCTTCTCCCAGGGAGTCCTGAGGCTGGCACCTGCAGGTCCCGCAGCTGGGAAGCCGGAGCCGTCCCGGGCACAGAGAGGCACCGAGAGCTTCTGCAGACAGGAGCGTGCGGACAGGAAGCTGCTTATTGGCACTGCCGCGAGCTTTGCGGTCAGACACTCCTGGGATGGTGACCCTGCTGTGTTACTTCAGGCCAGGGGCTGGACCTCCCCGAGCCACAGTTTCCCTGCCGAAAGGCAGGGCCCAGCCGTCCTGGGTGGGGGCGCGGGGGCTGCTGGAAGACTCACCCTGTGGCTTGGAGGCCTTGAGGGGGGCCCAGGTATGGTCACTCAGTGACCGCCGAGGCAGTTTTGAACCCCCAGCCGTTCTCAGGACCCTTTCTTCCTCTCCCCGCCACCTCCTCATTCGCTCCCGTCAGCACCCGAGGCCTGGGGCGGCCTGCCTGAGCCCCCTTCCTACTCCACCCCTTGGGCAGGGGAGCTGGAGGAGAGGGGAGTAAGCAGAGGTTCTAAAGAACCGAGTAAGTCCTGTCCTGCTTCCCTGCACGTTTTAGGAGCATTCTACAAACCTCGCGAGGGTCTTAGTCACTTGGAGGGTAAAATGGCCCATAAGTTGCTCGGTGCACTCAGCCTTACTCCATCTGCCTGCTGGGGAGACAGGATGTCAGCAAGAACAAAGCCCCAGGAGGCCGTTCTTTGTGGCCCATCGTGCCTGGCGACCTGCGCTGCGCCCGGGGACCGAGTGCCTGCCTGTGGCCCCAGCTGGGCCAGAGAAGGTCAGACTTCTACGAGTCCAGGCTCCACGTGGCTTGGGGATTGACCCGGGTGGTTTGATGCGGGGCCCGTGTGGAAATCTCCACGGGTTCTGGCCTCTGAGTCCCAGACGCTGCTGCTGTGTTCTGGGGGGCTGGTCCCCATGCTCTCTGCCCTGAGGGACAGGCTTCCTTTGCTTCCACCTGAAACTCTGGGTTTCTTAGTGGAGGGATAAAAGCCCTTTGGGTAGAGTGACAAACTTGTTTTAACGCTGAGAGTCTTGTGTCCCTGCAGACCCCTTAGTCCCAGGTGGGGCCGGCTGCTTTTTGGGATATAGCACTTAAGGCACTCATCTGAGCGGGATGTCTCTGCAGGAGAGCTCCGTGGCCCTCGGGGCACCAAGGAAGACAGGAAAGAAAGACCTGCTGTCTCCTCCCACGGCCAGATTGATGCTGGCCTTACTCAGGCACCTCCTACAATACCTAGTGAATGGGGGATCGGGGCCAAGCCACAGAATGCAGCAGTGAGAGGGGCGAAAGGTGGACTCAGTCCAGGGGAGGACGCCTCGGAGGGGCCTCCAGCCTGTGTCCAGGCACCCCCGTGTGCCCCTCAGCCCCTCAGGGCCAGGGCAGTGGGGCCCCGGGCAGGCTGCGGCAAGCTCTGGGGAGGGCGGCTCGCCGACCTTTGCATCTAATTGGCTTCCATCTCCGCATGCAGCCATTTCCACTGCCTGCGGCAGAGCTCTTAAAGCCGGGCTTTCTTCCATACCTTTGGAAAGTTCAAAGGAATCCCTACCCTAGGGAGATCTGGCAGTGCAGGCACCCTCCGAGGGGAGAGGACTTGGGGTTCCCCCGCCCCCGTGCTGCCTGTCCGCGTCAGGGTCCGGTGCTCCAGGGGCCGGGAGGCCCAAACCTGCCAAGGCCAGCTCTCTGGGGTTTTACGGATCAGGCTGTGCTCTTTAATCCTGCCCTGCCTTTTGCGGCAGGAGCCCTCTTGCCACGGAGCAGCTCAGGGAAACAGATGTCAAGCCCAGCCTAGAGCAAGTGTGTGATGAAACCACACTCGGTGCTGGTGATGGGTCAGCCCTGCGCTGGCAGAGGCTGCCTCCTCGCCTTGCTCCCATTGTGCCTCTGCTCTTCTCTGGGGACCCCGGGTCTGGGGAGGTGGGGCACAGGTGAGCGTCTCAAGGTGCAGGTGTGTTCAGGTTGAGGGTAGGGGTTGCTCTCACGCACTGCACATGGACTGAAAGGGGTTCTTCCCCAGTATCTGAGTTGGGGATGTTTATGCATAAATATCTTAGGTGCTGTCCTAGACTTCAGCCCAACCGAGTTTTTAGGGAAAAATGTAATCAGTTCTCTATCCCAGTTGGTGGCACTTACAAGGTGCTCAAGAAGTTCTTGTTGAATAGATTCATAAACTCTGCTTACGAACAGGAAACTGGGATCTCAAAGGCGAGCCTGGTTTAGTCACGGGTACCTAGAAAGAGAATGGTGCTAGATTGGAAGGTGAAATTTTTATATGCTGTCCTCCCTCGGTGACCTTCACTCTTCACTCCACATCAAGTCGGCTGGTAGATAGATAAGATGAGCTTGTTTGATTGCGCTGATTGTGCAGTGGAAGGGATGCCAGCATCTTCTCCATTCCCCGAGTCTTACTTTTGCGGCCTCAGTCCCTCAAGGATCCAGTCCCCTCGAGATGGCTCAGTTTGCCCGAGACCCAGAGCCCGGGCCCTCTGGGTTTTCTTTTCCTCTAGTGTTCGACCGAGCCTGTCCTGCTCCCACAGGGAGAGTATGTGGCATCTGTAGCCACGGACTTTGGGCACGCTGCGCCGGAGGTCTGCCTGCTGCTCCCTGTCTACACTCTGTAGCTCATTCCGGGTGGAGGTGAGAATCGAGCCCTCCCTTCCCCCCAACACGCACATATTCATTCACACACACGCAGATGTGTGCACACACTCACACACACGAACATCTACAGACTCCCCCACCTCCTCCTCCTGGCTGAAGACTTGGGCTAAAAGAAAAGATAGGAAACTTTCATCTGCTATTAATTACAACATTCTTTTTAAAAAATTTTTATTAATTTTTATTTTTTCCATAACCCAGCCATCCTCTCCCTGCCCCCCGCCCCCGCCTCGGCAACCCTTAGTTTGTTTCCTGAGGTTAAGAATCTCTTGTGGTTTGTCTCTCTCTTGTCTCTCTCCCTGGTCCCATCTTACTTCATTTTTTCCTTCCCTTCCTCACTCAACGCCCTGTTCTCCCTCTCAGATTCCTCATATAATATTGGTCAGCATGACACCCTCTAGTTCCATCCATGGCATCGCAAACGGCGGGATTTCATTCTTTTTGTGACTGCACAGTAGTCCATCGTAGAGATAGACCACATCCTCATCTGCTCATGTGTTGATGGGCGTCTAGGTTCTCCATAGTTTGGCTGTTGTGGGCACTGCTGCTATTAACATTTGGGTGCACGTGCCCCTTCTTGTCCCTACATTTGTATCTTTAGGGCAAATACCCACAGAATCTCAACATTCTGTGTAACAACGGCTCTGTAGGGTTTTTCGATGTACGTCTGATTGGAATTGCTCTCAGTTTTGCCGCTAACAATAGTTTCGTGCTATAAAAATAGATACACAGCTTTTATGGTTTGCAGCCTCTGGGACATGGTCGTCTGCGCCAGGCTGAAAGAGCTTGAGGCAGCAATATCCCTGAAGGTTTTCTTATGTTATTAGTTGGCTTCTCAGACTCATGCTCAATCCCGCCACGGGCCGTGTCAACCCAGCTCCACCCGCATTATGAGCGTCAGTGCTGACTTCTGCGTTACTGAGGTTTGGATTCAGTTTGCCTGGCAACAGTCCCGATTGGAATGCGTTTTGTGCCCTGAGTCACCGAGCTCAGCATGTCCCCACAGTGGGGGTTTCTGTGTGGGGCTCACTTGCCCTCCCACCCGGCCTCAGTGGCTCCCGAGTGCTGCAGCTTGGGATTACCGAGCCTCTGCTTCTCGCTCCTTCAGCTGCATGGCCAGAGTCGTGCTGGCCTCTCCGGACTCTTGGGATGAGGAACGGAGAGATCTTAGTAAAACCTCCAACACATGTTTTGTCATCTGTGGTTGTGGCCCACTGGTGAAGTGAATTTGATGGGCTCTGACCAGTGTTAAAAAAACAAACAAACAAAACAGAATAGACATTAATTTTTCTTTGGGCTGATGAAAATGTAAAATGTTCCAAAATTAGATTATGGTGATGGTCGCACAGCTCTAGCAGCGTACCGAGCGCTGTGAGGTCGCGCCCTGGAGAGGGGTGGGCTCTCTGGGCTGTGAATCACACCTCAATAAAGCCATCTGTGAAAAAACTAGGAACCCTAAAGAAATCCATTGTATGAGACTTGTGGACTTTGATATGGCATGTTAGACCTCCATTAAAAATTAAATATAAAAAATGGGCTAGAGAATGCCAGGAGACCGTCCATGTAGAGAGGGCAAGCACTGTTTTTGTGAAATGTATTTGTAAGTGTGTGTATGTATGTGTGTGTGTGTGCACACGTGTGTGCCCTGGGCTACAGTGAATTGTGCTTCCTGCTGTGGGTTGTTGCATAAAATGTTTAAAGCCTAAGTGTTTGGCCTCGATCTGCCCAGTCAGAATAGGAATTTAACAACGGTTATTTATACCCTTCCTTATCTTCTTTCTTTTCTTTTCTAGAAACCTTGATCGTGCCCATGTTCCGTCATTGACCGTCGAGTGTGGCCTCTTTCTCCCAGAGAGAGCAGAAATTCTGCCCAGCTGTTTATGGGAAAGCCCCCCTTTCTTCCTCCCTTCCGTGTGCGCGCGCTCTCTCTCTCTCTCTCTCTCTCTCTCACACACACACACACACACACACACACACTTAAACTGTCTTTTCCAGTTAAATAAACATTACACACTTGAAAAGAAGAACAAATATCGGACCTTTCCCCAAAGAAAATGTGCCTCTGGGCTTCTGGGTTTGAAGGCTTTGTAATGTTTTCTTACCCCCCTCCGTCTTCACTTGACTGCTTCTTTCTTTCATTTGATTTTAAAGATCTCCGTTTAAATTAGCTGTCTTTGTGCGTGACCCTGGGTAGGGGTCATCTTGACAGACGTGTGGCTCCTGGGGCCCTGTGTCCTTCAGAAGGTGTATCCTGAGCCTGGGAGACAGAGGCAGAATGGTTGTGGGGGTGCGGGGAGCGCAGGGATCTCGCCACTGACGCTGCCGGGACCTGTGCAGACCGCTGCTCGATCCGCTTACATAGAGTAAGTCACCAAGTGCCCGGTGACCTTATGGAAATGACTAGGTCGCAGATAACCTGGGGATAAAAGTCATGTTTCTGTTGCTCTGTGATTGCTGCTCCTGGGACACCGGTCATGACTCTGGAGGGGGCTGGCACAGACACGCTGGATGGAAGGGCCAGCTTGGGAGTGACAGGGATGGCGGCAGCTCTCTCTTGGCATGGGGATGCCACCGAAGTCTGGGACATCAGGGCTTCCTTAGGATTTACTTTGGTTCTGTAAGTGGTGGGTTCAAATTCCATTTCAGGTTATAGAGCGAGCCAACTACTGATTTGTGGCCACTTTACAACTGGTTTGGAATAGAGGGTCAGTCCGCTTGGGATTAGCTACGATGGGAAGGCTGAGTCAACTCTCTTAGCCACTTAGGGTCCCTGGGTGCCCAGAGCAAGGGCGGATGTCTTCATTATTTGCACTTCTATTTCTCTGGCTCTGCCCCGCCCCCCACCCAGTGACTGCTCTATGGCAGATGGCAGGTGCTAGGTCAGCAGCTGATGGCCAGTGGGAGATGCTGGTGGTTAGGTCCCAGATCTTGGAGTCAATCCACCCACTGAGAATCCTGGTTCTGCCTCTTGCAGCATGGTCTTTGTTCTTCGGTTGCTATATGAGCAAAATTATAGCACTTCACTTGTGGGATTTCATTTTCAAAGTGGTAAAATACACATAAAATTTACCACATTAATGATTCTCAAGAGTACAGTTAAGTTCATTCCCATTGTTGGGTGACCATCACCACCTTCCGTCTCCAGAACTCTTTTCTTCTTGCAAAACTGACATCCTTTCCCCATTAAACAATGATTCCCCATTCCCCCCTCCCCTGGAAATCACTGTTCTGCTTTCTGTCGCTGTGGATTTGACAGCTCTGGGTGCCTCATATGACTGGAATCGTACAATATTTGTGTTTTTGTGACTGGCTTGTTTCACTTAGGCGAGTGTCCTCAAGGCTCATCCGTGTGTGTAGCCCGTGTCAGAATGTCCTTGCTTTCAAGGCCACATAATATGCCACGCATGTACTGTTTGCTTGTTCATTCGTCCATCAGGGGACACTGGGTCGTCTCTGCATTTTGGTCGCCGTGAATCATGCTGCTGCGAACATGAGCTGTGCAGGTCCCTGCTTTCAGTTCATTTGGGCGTCCACCCAGGAGTGGAATTCCTAGGTCCTATGGTAACTCTATTTTTAAGTTTTTGGGAAATCCCGATACTGTTTTCCACAGTGACCGCACCGTTTTGCATTCCTACGAGCAGTCCATAAGGGTTCCAATTTCTTGGTGTCCTCACCAACACCTGTTCGATTCTGTTAAAAATGCTTTTCTAGATAATAACCCTCCGGGATTTTTTTGGGGGGGGTTAGATGACAGAAGGTATAACAAGCCCTTAGCTTGGCTCAGCAAACGATAGCTGCCGTTGGTACCTCAGGTTTGAGGTCTTTCTGTAGAAGTAGAGTAAGTAAAAACTTCCTCAGAGGCCTCCCGAAGGCCTTCTTGTCGCCTCACAGATCACTGGCGCTGGAAGGCCCAGGGCGTGGGTTTGGACAGAAACAGTGGGCTCAGCTCAGGCCTGAAAGGCCCTATGTGGCTTGGGGGTCTCGAGCTGTGAGATTCTTGAAAGGAACAACATGGCTTTAAGGACACCCGAGGATGAGGGGTCCTTTCCGTGTGACCTCGAGAGTCTTGTCTTGCCTGGGGTCCCACCACCTCGCGGCTTCATGGCCTGGCCCAGGACACACAGTGCTCTGTAGACCCAGGAGCAGTGAGAGTATCTTGCTACATCCCACAGACTCTTCTGAAAAGAGATCTGGTGATTAACACAAAGTTTTTCTTTGAATTCTTATGGAAATGTTGGAAAACAACTTTATTGACACTTGAGCATTTACTTAGTAAGAGAATATGTGAAATGAAGAAAATTAAAAAAATATAAAAGAATATTTGAAATGGAACCACTTGCAAGATGAAAAAGGGCCTTTATTTTCTAGAACGAGGCTGCATAT
>PITA01028481.1:0-19327 GCA_004023965.1 Spilogale gracilis
ATGGCCACAATCGCCAAACTGTGGAAAGAGCCAAGGTGCCCTTCAACAGATGAATGGATAAAGAAGATGTGGTACATATATACAATGGAGTACTATGCCTCCGTCAGAAAGGATGAATACCCAACTTTTGTAGCAACATGGACTGGACTGGAAGAGATTATGCTGAGTGAAATAAGCCAAGAAGAGAAAGTCAAGTATCACATGGTCTCACTTACTTGCGGTGCATGAGGGCTAACCTGGAGGACAGTGGGAGAAGGAAAGTAAATGGGAACTAGGGTAATCCAGGGAAAGAAACGAAACAACAGAGACTTTGGACACAGAAACAAACTGAGGGACTTGGAGGGAGGGGGGTGGAGGGATGGGAGAGCCTGGTGGTGGGTACTGGGGACACCTAAAGCATGGAGCACTGGGTGTGGGGAATGGGGAATGAATCTTGAAACACTGGAAAAAAAAAATTTTAGTAACAATAAAAAAAATAAATAAAAAAAATGAAGTGAGGAAAAAAAAAGAAAGAAAGAAAGAAAGAAAGAAGGAAAGAAAGAAAGAAAACGTATTTTATCAGTATTTTCTTTCCTAAATAATAATAATAATAATAAAAAAAAGGATTTGATGAGAGCTGTTATCCTCTTGTCCATCATAAGGGAAAAATAGGGACTCTGACAATCCCAAACTTCCAACTCCAACTGTGTGTATTTCTCTCTTGCAATTTAGTACATCACTGCTGAAGGCCATTTTGGGGATAGGAATTATGAGGCAGCCGCAAATAAAGGAGTAAGACGGACCCCCCAACCCCGTTCCAGCACACGCACCATCCACCTCTGTTGGCATATCCCACCTTCCCTGACCCCTTGTGCAGGGAGAGAAAATTCTCCACATCTGAAGTCAAGGCCATGGCCCCCACAGCTCCGTGACTGCACCAGGAGGTGGGGGAAGGGGGACCTCACATCCTTCTCAGCAACTCACAGAGGCCACAGCAAATCGCTCTTGGTCATTGCCCAAACTGGAAAGAACATTTTTTCCCCAGATCATTATTAAGAATTTTATACAATCACACACTCTCTTGTCTCCCATACAGACATACGCTGCCAAAGAGAAAAACTCATCCCTGAGTATTGGGTCATAAATTATATGAGGTACATTTCATTATAAAGTACATTTCTTTAGTCCTTTATGAATGCTCTCCATTTAGCCCAGGGGGGTTGTAATGTACTCTGACATCTTACTTTCTTCCAAGAAGCATTCCCTCATATTGTTTAGTATGTGGGGCCGAGCTGGGCAAACAAATCCTTTGCTGGAAATGAAGGCATTCGACTCTTGTATAAATGGGAATACAATCAAGCATCTAGGCCTGGGCTCTGGGGAGGTCACATATAATCTGTAGAAAAACTGGGTAAATAAACATCAGTGAAAGAAATGCCTGGTGGGGGAAGGGGGTTGCATAAACAGTGCAAATGCATAATTGCCACAGCCCAGAAAGATTGGAAACCCAGCGGATCTCTAGCCAGAAAGACGGGAATGAGGGTTTTATAAGAAGTCCGTCCCTGTTACGTCTGGTTTTTAATTTTGATACCTCGTCTGGGTCCCTCCCCTTCCCGGCCCCTGCTCGATCCTTCTAAGTCCCTCGGTCGATCCTCAAGTGGAGAACCACAAAAAGGGACAAAATGGAGCAAATTACAAACCACGCCGGGACCTCCCCATTTTCTTCAATTAACAAAGCCAGAGGCAGTGGGGGCAGGAATTAGAGCACTTGGGCTTTCCTGAACCTAAAATGCTCCAGTTTTACCTTGCAGAAGATTACAAAACCAAAGCCCATAAAATTGAACTCAGATGAAGAACACTCCTGTCTTTGGAGTGCTGCTAAACAATCTGCAAATTATTTAAATTAAACCAACCCAGCCTTCAACATCTGTGCACAAAATGCTTAAGTTCCAAGTGCAACTTTACTGGCATAAGAAAATAATAAGGAGAGTTCAATTTGTGTCAGCATGGCTCAGGAAAATAAGATATCATGTCTTGCTGTCTGCTTGATGTCAGCTTCTCAGATGCGAGCCTTAATGCTTCATCTTACACTGTCCGCACCCGAGCCTGCCAAACACAGAAGTTCAGCCAAAGTTCACCAAGCTACTACCAAATAGCTTCCCCCCTCCTTTTTCAATCATTAGCGACCTTCTGTTTTATATTGTGCACACGTGATTGTATCTACCTCTTAAAACATATATAACTCTATTAGCGTCTCCCACTCTTCGCGGACACTGTCAGTTCTGTTCAATGACGAGTGTGTTCTGTGGCTCAGAGTTATTCAGCTTGTTAGCTCCCATGGCATGCGCTCGGTTCCATCTGAAATGTTTGGTCAGGACACACCGACGAAATCTGTAATATTTCAGGTGATTGGAGAATAATTCCTTAAACACGTAAGTAAAGCGCACGCACATGCGCACTTGAGAGAGAGAGGGGAAGAAAAAAGGCAGACGTCATTCAATCAATCGCTCTCCAAGACTGATCCAGAAATGCCTTTGCAGCCCTCTTTCCTTCCTCGCCCACATTAGAGGCTCACTCACGGCATGTTGGAGAGGCTGCCCTTAGACCCCCAAACATCCCTGGGAGGAATTCCCAAGCCAGACCTCCGTTCCGATCCCCTCTTCAACTGGGATGCTGAGACCAACGGCAATATCACAGGTCGTTTTTCTCATTTTCCTTGTTTAGTCTCGATTTACTTTAAATGACTGCCTCACTCATTCCTCCTAGTGAAACTATGCACCCACACTTTTAACCATGCAAAACCAACATTTTAATGCTGCTGGCTGATGTATCAATTTAGGGTCCTGGGATCACCAAAGAGCTAGAATTTCACTCATCAGCAGAAATGCAGGTTTAGTAGGTGTGTGAAGACAAAAATAAGCACGGCGACGTCTTTGATCTACTGTGTGCATATTCCATAAAAATACCTTTCCTATAGTGTAACGTGTCACATTCAATCTACGTTCCACCTTCCGCATCTTCCTCCCAAGCATCACTTGGTCCTTTTCAAAGACCCGACAACCAGGGCTCCAAGTGGCGCTGTGGAAGGAAAAGTCCTCTTTGTTTCCATTTGGTGGTGGTGCCTGGGATGGGATGGGTGTGGAAACGCCCCACCTCACGGCAGGAAGAATAGTTTCATGCCCTATAACCCTCGACCTCATTCCCAGGCTACTGCCTTCTCACAAAGACAGGAGACATCCTGTTGAAATTCACATTTTAGGTGAGTTACAGCTGATGATGATTATTGTAAAAAACTTTCTTTACACTGAGCATTGATTTAGGGAGATTTCAGGCTCTCGGTAAATATCAGACCGGGGATAGCTGAGTATGGTTTAATTAAGCACTTTGATAAACTGTCACAAATGACTCTGGTCTGAAGATGAATACTGAAATAAGATAAATCCTAAAATACAACGATATTAACAATAGTAACTTTGTCACATACTGATCGTTATTATCTTGACGTCTTTTTATCTTTCCTATCATAATATAATTCAGTTTAAACCTTACATTTAAAGAAACTTGTCTACTGATTCTTATTTCACTTTATCTGGTATCAATTACTGGCCTAGATTTGGAAATTCATCTGTGTAGATGAAATGCTTTTATACCGAAGATAGTAGCCGGTTTCTGGGTTCAGCCCGAAATGGCATGGTCAGAAAAGTTTAAAATATTTTTGCTAGATTCAAAGATGAGCAAGATTAAAAATTCCCAAATGTGTATTCTGGAATCTGTCCAAAAACATTCCATCTTTATTCATTATTGGATATTGTCTTGATTAAAATTCCTGTTGGTTTGTTCTATGGTTAAGTAGTAATCTTGTGTCTTAGCATTTGGAATGTATTGGTATCATGTGACGTGCACGGAGTCCAAATGAATATAGAGAGATCTCTTTCACAAGTCAGCAAGGAGGACTCCGCGCGTTCAGATTTCAACAGCGCTCTTGCAAGGGGGGAGGGCAGTTTATCTGTTCAGCACATTCTTTCCAAAAAGTGAGTCAGAAAGAGAGCTGTTCAAAGCAAAATGATTTTTTCTTACAACACTAAGGTCCTGAATCAAGGCAGATTTCTCTAGAGGAAATAAGATATATACCCCCCCCCCTTCTTTTCCTTTATCTCTTTCTGGTCTATTTCTAGCATTTGGTGCCCTTTCTTGCTAGTTTCACCCAGTAACATGTGAAAAATGTATTCGACAATGCAAAGCAGATGACTTGGTCACCATCTTCTGAGTCACCCTTCTGTTCTCTGCATTCCTGCAGACGCCTTTCAAAACCAGAAAATGATTCTGTTAGGAGCCAGTGAGAGAGGAAATGAAAATGAAAAAAAAAAAAAAATGGACCTGCTTATGCAGCCACACAGACACTTTGTGGCATGTCCCCCATTGGCAACCCGCTTGGCGTTGGCTGTTCCCAGGGACACCAGGCGGGGGCTTGGATCCTGCAGAAGATCTAGGACAGCACGGGAGGCTGCAGGAATTTGGCAGCCTTGGCTGGCCTTTTGTTCTGTTTTCCAGCTTGATGACCACTTGAAAGTAAGGTCTGTACTCGAGAGGAAAGGGGAGGCTCCGGCGAACGTCTGGCTGGGCTCCTTGAGCTGAGCTAAGCTGTCACCTCTTCTCACGTCCTGAGAGGTATCTGTCAGTGAGAAAAAGTCAGAGCCAAACTTTGAGGGACAAACCCCACATTTAGGTAGGTTGTCAGGTATATACCAAGTCACTGCCCCCCTAGCGTGGTGGGTGGGGGTGTCTCATGGTGTTGGACAGAGATTCTGGAGAAGGTTTTGTGTTTTTTGTTCCCCTCCCCAGGACCAGTGCTGGGAACAGTGACTACGCCTCAATATTCGTCCGTGAGTGGATGGCATGATATGAAAAATCTGACTCAAAATCAACTGTGATGAGCCTCATGACCCTTGAAGCATGCTCATTATTTTAACAAGCCAAATTTTAGGAAGACTGGGCTAAAAAAGGGACAGGACTAGCAATTGTTGGTACTTATGGTATGTCAGGCAATTTCTCACGTTCTTGATGGGTACTGTCCCAATTTTCAGATCAGGAAAATGAGGCTTGGCGAGGTGAAATCATTTGCCTACGGTCGCCTAGCTAATGGGTGTTGGATCTGTGGTCCAGGCTCAGGACTCTCATGGTAGAGTGGCTTCAAAGATCTAATTAATATAATATTTCGTTATTAGAGGCTCACTGTAACAGCATTTAGGGAAGTATTTGACTGCTTACGCTTGATGGTGGAAAATGTTTTAAATTCTTTTTATGGGAAGTGTTTAGAATTTTGAGATTCAAACTAAATTAAGTAGGTGAAAGTGCTTTTTTAGACTTCTTGGCTCGACACTAAAAATTTTGTTCTGAATCCAAATCCAATATAAGTGTATTAGCTTTTTTTCTAGCCAAGAATTTACAGAAGCAAGAAATAAATCAACATGCCTCTAGCCCCCAGGTGATGTGGAGGAGAGAGATGGGTGTGTGAGCAGGTCTCAAAGGGCTCAGGTTTTAGTTCCAGCTCTGCTGGTGAGCTGTGTGACCTTGGCTGGGTCACTGTACCTCTCAGGATGATAGGTTTATCAACAGGCAAATAGAGACTAATGAGCCTTGCTTCACTTACTGCTTAGAGGCAGTTAGAATTGAGATAGAAGTCATGGAATTCAAATGCTTTGGAAGCTTATGGCATTCAATTGAGGAAACTTTTATGTTAGTGATGAAAACGTCCTATATTCTGTAATAACGGGGCTTGAGCTTTTTCCCATCCACTTACCTAATTTTACTAATTTAGTTTAATTTGTATCTTAGGTGACAACGTATAGTTTTTGTGCTTGAACTTTCATTTACCTTTTTCACTAAGGTAAATGGAACTTTCCCCCTTTTGTTTGGCATTTGTAAATAGTTTCCTGATTTTTTTTTCTTTTTTAATTTTAGCTCAATCAAGATTTACTGTTTTCTCTAAGGCAAGAAGTCCCGGTACCCGAATTCATCTTGGAGGGGACAGAGAGTTGAGTCGATGTTTCCCTCTGTACGTGTTTCTCAGGTTGGCCCCAGATATGAAATATAATTATGGTGCTTTCTTGCCTGATATTAAGACAAGTCTGAGAAGGCCTGGTGTACATTCCTTGGGCTCATGAGTAATTATGGTGTTGGTGATAATCAGCTACTTTATAAGGTCTTGGGCGGCTAGCATTCTGGTTTTTCCGTAATGCACATTCCCCGTGAATCTAATTACCACTGTTTTGGTGCCTAACAAATATGCTTCACTTGTAAACCTTGTATTTATGTTCAGATGGGACTGGAGGGTGTGTGTTTGTGTGCGTTGTAACTGCCACAGCCCAGACATTCACAAAAATATCCCCCCCCGATTCCGATCAACATTTTAGTTTAATGACCCACGCATTTGATACTCTCTTCTTGGTTGGAAACTATTTTTCAAGATTTCTTTTCTCCACTGCCGTTCTCCTCCCTTCCTGTCTCGCTGTAAACTTTATAATACTGTGTTTCCTCTTGAAAGATTAGGTAAGAGGGAACACGTGTGTGAAAGTCGTGGCCAGCTCCCATGTGCTGGGGGCCGGTGAGATGAAGGCCAAAGGCCAAATGACTTCGGCACCTGACAAGTGTGTGGATCTCATTACGGCCATTGGGTCTGCGGGGGCGGAGGAAAAAAATGAATGGATTTGCAGGATGTAGGGTCAACATTTGGTGAGAGCACAAGTCTTCCACCACTTTGTTTCTAATGCATGAGAAAGGTATGGCCCTCCCAGATTTGTATTTTGTCTCCCAGCAGTAAAGTTCCCATCTATACCAGGCCTTTGGGGATTCAGAGAGATTGAAGAAGAATTTGAAGGGATCTGGTCTCATCTCTATTTTATAAATGAATAGCACGAGTGCAAGAAGGAGAAAGCAAGCTCCCCAAGGCCTCCTCATAGCCAGATTTCCTGTCAGCCAGCTGGGTGCTCCATCTTTTAGAACTGCTGTCATAGCGCCGATGTCCTGGTGTCCCTGAGGAGCTTTTGAGCACCTACTCTGACCTTGGCATTAAGTGGCTTGGTCTGGGGCTCCCCGAGAAGTCATGAAGGCATAGTTTTGGCCTTCAAGGAATTTGGTAGCAAATTGGAGAGTCAAGACGAGCACAATCCAATATCATTTCATCCAATATCGTTTCATTTCTCGTTATCATCACGGGAAATGGCACCTTGCAAGTCAGAGTTGACATCACAGGAACAGTGGGCCCATTCCCTAGGAGGTGGGGAGGACAAGTCTACCCAGAGGAAACTTGGAGGGAGAGCCTAAGGCAGGTTTTGAAAGTTTGGAGTTTTGGAATTCTAGGAAGGCGGCAAGGCTTGCGAAAGGTCTAGAGGCCTTGAGGAAAGTGTGTGAGTGACGCGTCAGAGTGAGGACAGGCCAACTTCTCATTCTCAGTGCCTGTGTGGGAGGCATGGTGATGAGGTAATGACCACTCTGAGCAAGGGCATGGGGAAGGCAACAGCAGGTGCCCAGGAAGCCCATTCACCTGCAAGGGCTGCCAGGATGCTAGTGACTTCTGCAATGTCAACTTCTAGAATGACTGATCTCTTTGCCTTCTTCTTTAAGAGGTTTGCTCTGCTCATCCATATGGCTTTTCTGGGGGTGGGAGGGCTGTGGTGTAGAATATGATTGTGCACCATTCCCAGGGCGAAGCTGGAGGCAGGGAAAGAGGGGCACTTGCCCCACAAGACCAGGACATCTCAAACTAACACCAAAGTGCCCAGTGACTGGGTGGGGTGAGGGGTCTGCACCCCGACTTGGCATCTTTCTGCTTCCAAACTCTGGCGAAGCCACTAACACAGTCCAAACTGCAGGGTTCTCATTCGTCCTTTATAGAGAGTATAATGCCCTCCATAGCTACTGCACACAGTGCCCCAAGAAGCCCATGAGGGAGGCTATGTGCACTGTAAATAGACAACAATCGCCATCAGGTTCCAGCGCCCTCGGCGCTGAGATGTTGGAATATTCAATGCAGGGAGCAACTACAGAGGGAAGTATCTACTTCTTTTCCTTTTTCTTTTTTTAGATGTTATTTATTTGATAGAGTGTAAGTGTATTTATTGGATAGAGAGCGTAAGTATGGGAGAAAGCAGGGTGAGGGAAAAGCAGCATGCTCCCCACTGAGTGGGTACCCCAATGTGGGGCTCGATCCCGGAACCCCAGGATCATGACCTGAGCCAAAGGCAGCTGCTTAACTGACTGAACCACCCAGGCGCCCAGGACCTATTTCCTTCTAAGGAAGTCCTTGACTTTGGACTTGCCACTTAGAGCATTCTTGACACTGTCTCTTCACTTTTTTTTTTTTTTTTTTTATCGTTTCTGCTTGAGGATTCTGCTCAGACTGATGACCGTTAGCAGCCCTAAACCAGAACTGATCGGATGCTGCTGGCAGAGCCGTCAGAAATCGGGTGGCCCCATGCAAAGCTGAAAAAATCAAGGAAAGGATGGCGGGGCTGTGGTGGAGGGGGCAGGGGTGGTGAGATGATTGTCCCTCCAAAAAAGAGGAGATGGTTTTCAAACTGTATTTTTCATATATTCTCTAAATTTTAATGACAGCTCTGTCTGAAATCATTAGCAGTTTCTAAAGTTCTCTGAGCAGGGTTTTCCTTGGAGATTTTGCTTGATTATAGGTTTAGGTCTTGACTCCTTTCTAAATGTAAAGAACCAGTTTATCTAGAACTCCCCAGGTAATTCCTCTCCCCACCCCCCAGTGAGGAAGAGGCCCAAGGCAGAAGCTATGGCTAACTGGAAAGAGTGGGAACCAGTGGTAAGGGGATTCCTGGGCCAATAGAAGGAAGACAGACCTTAGAAACATAAAGAATGGGCACCAACCGGTCTAGGGAGTCAGAGGCATGGAACTGTGCATGAGAAGGGCACTTATTGAGTACTTGCTGTATGCCCAAACCTGTTTTTGATTCCGATTTCACAGGATTAGAGTTTAAGGAAATCTGGATTTTTTTTTTTCCCCTGGGAAACAGCAGGAATTCAGTGACGGGTTTTTCCTCTGCAGAGTAGCATAGACAGAGATGTAGAGAGCTCATCTGGACTGCCACATGGAAGATGGATTTGGGATGGAGGCTAGGGGCAGGAGAGCAGTGGGGGGAAACCAGGAGGAATCCCCTGACCTAGGGCAGAGGCAGTGGGCAAGGATCAGATTAGGGAACTAGTTTGGCAGCAACGGTGCAGGGAGTTGGTCTTTGAGAAAATAGTCCCCACAGTGTTGGCTCCTTGTGTCTCTAGTATCCAGTACTTATGAGATGCTCAAGCTCATGATTTTGGAATGTTTGTTGATTAATTGCTTGGTTCACTCTATTTCTTAAAGAAAAGAGTCACTGTTAAACCTATGCAGAGATGTGGACCAAAATTTACCAATAAGGATGTTTATCACAGTGTCATTTTTAATGGTAAAATTATGTCCAAATAGGGAAAACCTCCTTTGTTGGAAAGAATATTTGCAATTATTAAAAATCACATTTTTAATAAATACTTAATGGCATCGAAACTGCTAACAAAATTTTAAGTGTACACGTCATACAAATTACCTATAAATAGTATGCTTCCATAAAAAATATACACACAGAAAAAAGAAGGGAAAAACACATCAAAATGTTTAATCATACTTCTCTTGAGTTGTAAGACTAGAACTGCCATTTATTTTCTTCCTCCGGTATTCTTTTTTTTTCAAGTTTAGACTGGGTCAAAGGTTTCAAATCAGAAGGATAAAAATCATTGTGGAAGATGAAAAACCAAGAGGATAGCACTTAAGGATTCAGAAGATTGTGTTCAAGAGTCAGGGTTGTCTTATGACTCAGGCGAGTCACTCACCTTCTATGGTCTATAATTTTCTCATCTGTACAGTGGGCATAATAACATCTACTTGCTAATTACAAGGCTATAGTAAATGTCAAACAAAATAAGGGATATGGAAGTACTTTGTTACTGGCATAAGTTGCTCCAGGAATATATGAGATTCTGGTTATTATGATGTTCCCTTCCCTCGTGGGGACTCGTAAGTGGCTGTTAGAGGGCCCTCCAGATGGGTAGCTGGTAAACTGATCTGGAGAAGGCGAGGAGGAGCTTATTCAAGCTCGAAACCATGTTGCCTGCATGGAGAGTAGCCAAAAGGAATTTCATTATATTGAAAAGAGTGGAGACACTCCTGGAATGTTACAGAAAGCGGAAGAAGTTGGTCAAAGAAGACCTCGATCCCGACCAGCCTGTTGGGATCCTATGTCTGCAAGGCTGGGCTCTCCTTCCAGCTCTGGGATTCCAGTCTTGAGTAACACGAATTAGCCCTTCCTCACTCCCTCTGGTCCTCGGAATTCTCTGGCAAATGGTGGCTTGTAAGGGCAGAACCCTTCCCCAACCTTTCCAAGCACTTGTTCTCATATTCTGGAGATTTTATGTGAAATCATCCCTTTAGTCAGTGCTGTAAAAAAGAGTCACTGTGAACGGTTCAAGTGAAGGGGTGAATGAAGACTATGAGTGGAGCACACACAAAGAGGGGCCAGGAGAATGGGCAAGCCAAGAGATGATATTATGTTGCAACCAACAAACGTATATCGAATCTGTGTGAAGTGTAGGACCTTGTGATTCCTACTGAGGGTTCAGAAACATGGGTCCCAGTCCCTGCCTACATGGAGAGAAACGACAAAGACGTCATCACGCTGTGATTGCCAAGAATGCTTTACAGAGAGTGAGCACCCAGAAGATCAGAAGTGGATGACAGGTGGACTGGGAAAGTGGATAGAGGTGCCTGGGCAAAACCTCCCAGTGGGGAGTGAGCACAGAGTCCTGGAAAGAAGATAGGTTTAGGGAGCACTCAGTTGACAGCTTCCTTGAGGCTGGAAGCTTCTCATTGAGGTATCTTGGTCAAATCACTTAACTCAAAGGAACCTCAGTTTCTTCAATTGTGGAAATGAGGCAAAAAGTACTTCAAGGGCTATAGGGATGGTTAAATGCAGGAAAGGAGATGAAGTTCTGGGCATATAGTAAGTGCTCAAAAATCTTCATTTTATTTTTTCTGTTTTTTTTTTTCCTTCGAGGAAGATAATGTCTAGCCCTGGACTAGTGACTGAAAACCGGTGGCTTATGAGCTAGACCTCGTCTATAGATACTGTTTTGCTTGGATCACAGACTTCTGGCTTTCACTGTATTTTTAAAATTAGTTGGAAACACTTGCAATTGGGAGATTTCATATAAATATCCAGATTTCCGACATCTCTGGAAAACTCCGATCTAGCCTCAGAGGCCCCCGTTAGCACTTGGCAATTACTGGCTGGCAAAGAGTCAGGGCAGCTCCTGTGGGTGGGGCAACATTCCCCACTTCTCCGCAGTCCCCACAACTCCCTACTGAGCTCCAACCCTAAGGCCAGTGTCAGTTACAATCTATCATTGCGTTTGCACTTTTTAAAAAAAATTCTTAAATTGAGTTAAGAGTTGAGTAAAATTTCTTTTAATAGCAAAAGCAGAAAAATGAAAGATGGGCTAAGAACTATCATATGCTTCAAAAACAAAAATAAAAACAGAACAGGAAGAGAACTTATTTCTCTGGAGAAATGAAGAAAATTCCTATGTGTTTAATATGCAGAGAGAGCATGGCTGCATTGCTGCATTGAAAAATACACTTGGCTTGCTTCCCTTGTTTATATCACCTGCCTGGTCCTTGTAGACATTTATGTTTGTTGCCTTTAGCCTGGACTACTTTCTCCTTTTCATATGTGCTTATGGAAGAGATCAGTCCCTTTTTATAATTTCCTGCTGCTGTGAAGGGGAAAATTCAGACAGAAATGAAAAAACCATGTGGACACCAGTGGTGGTTGTCATGAAGTCCATTGAATCGGCTACTGGACAAGGTCTCTTGCCTCCATGCACATATGTCTACTTCTCATGAGAACACACACTTCTTGGAGATATTTTCTCCTTCCGGAGCTTCCTGGATAGCACCTCCAAAACCGAAGATAACTCTAAGCCAATGAGCTGTTGGTTAGGAATGAAGGGAAAACAATAGTTTAGAAAGGCACCATCTCCTAGAAATGGGACTTGAGTCACAAATGTAAGCCATCTGTGTCATCTGAAATTTTCTAGTAGCCACATTGTAAAAAAAGTTGAGAAAATCAAGAAATTTGATGAAAATAGTGTTTTATTTTACCTAATACATCCAAAATAGTGTCATTTCAACATTTTAACATGGAATCAAGGTTACAAAAATAGTTAAATGAAATATTTATACTCTTTTCCCCTTCTGAATTAAGTCTTTGAAATTTGGTATGTATTTTGCATTTATAACACATCGCAGCTTGGGCTGGTCATGTTCAAAGAGCTCACTCACTTCTTAAGGCCAATGGCCACTATACTGAATAGTGAAGTTTTCGAAGATAGGGGGCTATCTATCCATAGCTCTAGATGCTTTACTGGATCCTTGGCTTTGTTGCTAGCTGAGCCTGATTGCTCAGACCTTGGACTATCCCTTTGTGGGGATCTCTTATCCTCCATATCATGTGCCTATACTTATTCCCCAACTTGAACAGTAAGCAGGCAACCCCATGCTGTGTTTTCCTCTCCTTGCAAACTCTTCTGGATGCAGGCATGTGTGGGACACTGTCAGAGGTGCTCACTGTATTTTCTTGACCTGGTATACACTCTTTTTCTCAAGTGGAGTTTGAGTTCTTCCACGATGGGCTATCTGCAGAGCTGAGCTCTCTGTTCTGAAGCAGGGTATCAACTTTGGCAGCTTCTGTTGAAACCTCCAAGGTTATAGATCCAACTGGAACTTAGACTTTTAGTGTTGACAAATGTTCATTCATTAATTCATGGATTCGTTACCAAACATTCCAGGCATACTGTTAGGCACTGGCGATTCCAAAGATCACAAAAGTACCTTTATAACTCAACAATTGCTCAGTACGAACACCAAACAAATGCTTTTTGGCATGACAGGTACAACTATCCATATAGAGTGAGAGAGAGAGAAAGAGCAGGGGGTGTAAATGGAGGAGTAGCCCACTGTTTTGGATTAGGAAAGGCTTCACAGAGGAGGTGATGTTGGAGCGGGGTCCTGAGGAATGAATAGAAATTCAGTAGGCAGCAAGAAGGGCATGAACTTCCACTTGTGTGGCCAGCACATGCAGAAATCTGAAAGAGGGCCCCAAGTTGGGGCTGATGGCCAAAGCAGATGGTCCAGCTGTGTCTTTCTATTGTGAGTTTATAGGCAAGATTATAGTCTAGAGACAGCTAGTTTGATATTGACTTAGCCTTCTGTTTTATTGTGACTTTATCAAGATGCCCCAACGTGTGGCACATCTTGCCCTATGACCACTTCAAAAGAGGTACACCCTGTGCCTCTTAACAGAAATTTAGACAACTTAACTTGTTTGTACACAGGGTCCCTTTGGGCCTCATATAGGACTCCATACATATGGGGTACCTTCAGCAGACTTCTGAATAACTCTCGAAATTAAGTACCATTAAACCGTAACCAAAATGTACATGTGGATTTGAGATGTGTCAACATGTGTTTTGCATCTTTCACTTGTGAAATTTATGTATCTTGCATGGCCTTTGGACAGACCCCATGTGTTTCACATATGGTTGGTACATTTCTTATTAGGAATGGTATAAAGAGGGTCAGGAGAATCAGACTACTGTATTGATAAACATAAGGTTTGAGATCCACCGATAAAAAATGGTTCCCGAGACACCCACATTAATGGGAAGAACACTTGTCTTGGGAAAGTAGAATTTTATGGCTGGAAGGAATCTTGGAGAGAATCTGGTCTGACCCATTCATTTTACATCTAAAACACTGAGATCTTGTGAGGTGAAGTGACTCACCCAAGGTCCTCAGATATCAGTGTTAAAGCAAGGATGAGAACCAAACTTTTCTGATTTCCAGTCCAGTGCTTCTTTCTGTTTTCCACACTGCTTTGCTCACGATTCTCATTAAAAAAGCATTACTGTTTTCCAGCTTGAAATGATTTCCAGGTAGCCATGTGAGAGAGTTTTTCCAGATTGCAATTGTGTGAAAGATAGATAGGGAGAAGATAGAAATGTGTGGGAGCAGAGTCGTGTATTTGTGACTGGGGATTGTAGCTCCAGGGCCTAGCAGAATGCTTGGCACATGGTAGCTTCTCATTAGTGTTTGGAGAATGAGTGAACCACACCAATAACCACGATGGAGGCCAGTGTGCCACCAGAATCTGTGGGAGTGCTCACAAAGATTACAAGGCCTATAAAACCAAAATGAAAACCACAATTAGGGGGCCAACATACGTTTTGCCAAGAAAGCAGGGCAAGCCTGATCTCCCGTAGAATGTGTCTCTACCCAGAGATGACATTCAAAGTACTTAACGACCATGACCACACAGGCACCAGACATCACAGTGAGGTTGCTGTGAACAGTTGGAACGGGAGCCATCCAGCACTGTCTCCTCCCATTTTACTGTCCTTTGAGATGCTCCAAATGTGGTTCCCCTCCCTTTCACCCAATAATTCTCTTTTGCATTGTCCCCTGAGAGAATGAAACTCCAATAAAACTACAGAGAAAAAAAGGAACTGAGGATGATGGATGTGGATATGATTACATGGAAGCTGTAGTCTCAGTGAGCAAAATTCTGCAAGTAGGAAGGACCCTTGTAACATTGCATGCTGGAGTCTAATTTGGGGGTCCTTCTTCATTTTAGAGTCAACAAGCCAGGGAATTAAAGAAGGACATTTATGTATTCAGTAAGGATTTACTAGGTGGACATCTGCTAGATACTAGAGCACTGGATCTCTGTGCCCATCCTTCTGCCTGCTAGTTATATACTTGGGAAGGGGTTTATCCCAACCCAAAGTGGAAGCAAGTGGGTAAAGGGAACTACAAAAACTACACCTGCTGGGGAACACCAAGTCTGACTGTGTCTTTGGTAATTTTAAGATTGAAAAGCAGGAGAAACCCAACATGGAACATTTTAAACAAATGGCATAACAAGTGATGGGGAATAAAACATCCTGAAAATTCTTGGAACACTCTGAAGGATACATGAAGTCTTATTTCCATCAAATGGGGTCAAAACACTATGAGGGAGAAATAGCCTAAAATGACAGTGAGGACTACAAAGAAGCTGTTTTATATGCAAAATAATAAAGCTGTTTTATATATAAAATAATAAAGCAATCTGTAATTGTAGAATGGAAATCCTCACTGAAGACAGAATATAGTAACACTGATGACTCAGAAGACTGAAGCTAAAGCACTGAAGACAAACTAGGTAGTCCCCACCCTGCACCCCTAATTGAGGGAAAAATGAACACTAAATAATACAACAGCAAATAGAATAGAATTAAGAGTGTGGACTCTGAAGGTGTATTCCCCGGGATGAACCCATTCATAGTGGCAGTGTGGCATTGGGTTAGTTATAGAACCTCTCTGTGCCTCAGTGTTCTTGACTTTAAAATAATAAAACAACAAGCAAAAAGGTTACATATATGGAGGACAGAAAATGAAGATTAAACTTAACTCTCAATAAGAGTGAAACTTAATTAGGGATCTCTAACTCCCTCATTCCCCTTTATTGTAATATCCTTGCTTAGAGTTTTATCTCACATATATATATATTATTTTTTACATATACATATATATTTATTATTTTTTGCTTCCACTTGAAGGTGTTTTCTATGAAAATTAACACCTTCCCCCCTCCTCCCTATCAACACAGAGCAGCCTTTGCAAAAACTATTATTGGAAATGTAAATAAGGAAATTTTCATGCTAGATAAAAAGACCTGGTTGTATACTAGAGAAGCTTGTCATATCAGGTCACATCAATTAAGAGAAGCATTGTTAAAAACATCCTAGCAAGCTTTTAGAAAAAAAGGAGCACAGGAGGCATCGATAGGGGCAACAATTCATTTTCCCTTTCTACAAGTAAGCACATTTTTTACTGATGTCATCCTGATCCTCTGCTATAGTACAGGACAGAAACAATAGAGCAAAGTTTGTGAGACTTTTGAAGAAAAACATTGTAAGTCAAAATTTTATACTCATGTGCTAGAGGACTTAGATCATATAACCATAATATGTCTTTAAAAAGGAGATAGATAAAAAATAAGACATTGATAACGGGAAAGTCATGATATAAAGGAGGTGTAATAGATATTGGTGCTCTGCCTCTATGGCTTTAGAGGACATCCATAAGCAAAGAGTCCCACATTTAGCTCATTAGCCCTTATAGTAGGCTGAATAATGGTCCCCTATAGATGTCTACCTCCTCATCCCTGGAGCCTATGCATATGTTATCTCACATGGTAAAAAGGACTTGCCAGATGTGACTAAGTTAAGGATTTTTTTTTTTTAAGATTTTATTTATTTGACAGAGAGAAACACAGCCAGAGAGAGAACACAAGCAGGGGGAGTGAGAGAGGGAGAAGCAGGCTTCCCGCCGAGCAGGGAGCCTGATGTGGGACTCGATCCTGGGTCTCCAGGATCATGACCTGAGCTGAAGGCAGTTGCTCAACCAACTGAGCCACCCAGGCGCTCCTAAGTTAAGGATTTTAAAATAGATTATTCAGTATTATGCAGCTGGGCTCAGTGTAATCACAAGGGTCCTTATAAGGGGAAGGCAAGAGAATCAGAATTAGAGAGAATAGTGGGAGACATGATGAGAAATCAGAGTGGCGTGAGGAAGGGACCATAAACCCAGAAATGTAGGCAGTGTCTAGAAGCTGAAAGTGACAAGGTAACAGATTTCCCCCTCTGAGCCTCCAGAAAGAACTCGTGCTGCTGATACTTGGACTTTGATCCAGGGAGACTGGTTTTGGAATTCTTGTCTCCAAAACTGTAAGATAATACACTTGTGTGTTTTTTAAAAATTGAGGTAAAATTTCCGTAACAGTTAACCCCTCTTCGGGGGCCAGTTCAGTGGTATTTTAGGGCCTTCACAGTGCCTGCAACCACCCTCACTTTCTAGTTTTAAAGCTTTTTTGTTATTCCAGAAGAAGACTCCCACCCATTAAGGTAATCTTTTCCTATTCCAGCCTCCCTGGCAACCACCAATCTATCTCTGTCTCTCCTTCTGGGGCTATTGCGATAGACTCTTAATTCTGTTCCTGCTTACACTCTTGCCGCCATTTTATCAGTGTGTCACGTTGTGTCTGAGTCCTTGCTTGTTTATTTATTTATTTAAAACATTTATTTATTTTTAACATTTATCTATTTATTTGACACAGAGAGAGACAGCGAGGGAGGGAACACAAGCAGGGGGAGTCTGAGAGGCAGAAGCAGGCTTCCTCCTGAGCAGGGAGCCTCATGTGGGGCTCAAACCCAGGACCCTGGGATCATGCACTGAGCTGACAGCAGATGCTTAACCGACTGAGTATATATATATATATATATATATATATATATATATATATATCCTCTAAAGCCATAGAGGCAGAGAACCAATATCTATTACACCTCCTTTATAGCATGACTTTCCCATTATCAATGTCTTATTTTTGATCTATCTCCTTTTTAAAGATATATATATGATATATATCATATATATATATAATCTCTGTCTATCTCTCTCCTATTTGTTTTGTTTATTTGGAGAGCCCTGACTTATAAGTGAGTAATACAACACTCTGCCTGTCCCTCTGAAGTCATCTTGAGCCCCTCTTCCCCTGCTTATCGTGCTTGAGTTTTATTGTTTTTTTCTTCTCTTTGAGCTGGAACTCGCTCTCCCTGCTGCCTGGAAGCTCTTCTCCAGATCTCCTACGGTGGTTTTATATTATCATTCAGGTGATTGCTCAAATGCTTTCTCTCCAAAGATGATTCTTCCCTTACCACCTAAGCTAATGACTACTCCTTCGATTACATTATTCTGTTTGGAATTTATTCTTTATTGCAGTTAGCATTACCTAGAATTATTTTGTTTATTTATTTAGAGTTTATTACATATTTGTTATCTATTTCCTCCACCAGATTTTAAGCTTCATGAGTTTATAGGTTTTGTTTTATCCCTAGTACCTTGTCTTTGTATATGCTCAGTGTGTATGTATTGAATGCATAGATGAATGAATACAATCAGGTTTGAATAACTGATTTAAATAACTTTATAAACCTACTTGCAAAGTCAGAAGGAAATATCAAGAATAATTATGTCCAACCTAAGACTACACTAAAAGAAAGGAAAACTGGGGACAATCCAAAGCATTAAATGCACAATACTTATCCTCTGAATCAGGGACTTGAAGGAGTCTAAATATTAATAACTAGAAAAACATGGAGGGAAAAACAGAGTCTATATATCGTCTAAGTCAAGGAGAAGATCACAAAGTACATTCTTGGTAACAAAAGACAGAAGAGAATTAATAAGATTTAAAAACAGAAGCAGAAATGTACATAAAGACAGAGGACCAAGCATATCATTTACGAGACAGACATAAATGATTTACCCCCTATAAAATGAAATACATTAAAATAGGTTTAAAATATTCAACTATGAAGTGACTACAACAAAGTGATGCAGAAATCCTAAAGAATAAAATGGGAAGGGATTTACCAGGTAAGTGTAAACCAAAGGAAATCAGAGTGGCAGTATTAATCTCACCCACTGTAGATTACAAGGTGAGCTGTGTTCCATGGGATAGAATGAGTTCTCTTACAATGATGAAAGGTGGAATGTACAATGAAAGTATTAAAGTAATATATGCCACATGACTGTCATGAGCTAGAGAAAGCAAAAATGGGTGACGGAGTGGAGGGACAACACTTTCTATTTGTGAGAAATATTCTTTCTAGTATTTAAGAGTCATGGGACAGGAGACATAAATACAATAAAAAATATGAATAACATAATTTAAAAATAGAATTAATCAGGATAGTAAATGCTTTATACCTACCAATGAAGATCACATCTTCTTTTCAAATATGTATGAAACATACATAAAATTGATCATACAATAGACTCTTCAAAACCAAAAGTAATTTGAACTTTCTCAGGGGAAAAATTTCTTAGTTACAGTGTAAAAAAGACTAATGACAGTGGTGGTCACACACACACACACACACACACACACACACACGGATATATAAACCCAAATCCTAAATTAATTAGCATTTTAAAAGCCACTTCGTATATTTCTTATTAAATATTGAGTCTAAATGAAATAAAAACTGTGATTTCAGATTATGTGGAAAATAATGAAAATGAGAATATTATGTATCAAGATGGATGTGACAGGGCTAGTCTTCACAGGTCTATTTGTCACCTTAAATAATATAATAATAGAATAATAATTTGAAAACATAAAAACTGAAGGAATCA